>QNGE01002562.1:0-21838 GCA_008508345.1 Paragonimus westermani
AGGACGCGTGAGAGGGCGAGACGTGGGCTACACGGCCCATCATCCCCCGGAATGTTTCAAACGAATGGCGCAGGGTAGTATATTTCCCCCCTTGAACATAGGCATACACCACATGTCGTCCATGACCAAGCCCATCTGCAATCAAAAAATGATACAGCCCCAGGCTACAGCGGCGAATATGAAATGCTAGAGGACCTACTTTTGGTGGTTGGTTATGTGCGTGGCATCGACGTTCACCACATCAGGAAACCGTCTGAATCACTGCATTTGCTGTCGCTGTGCGAAATATATGTGCGTGTATCTGTTGTTGTCGTCTTGGACGACAGGCAGCACGCCGTTCTTCCCTATATGATTCAGAATTTGTGGCAGACGTTGTGCAATATTGATGCATGCTAATTCACTTGCTTATTGCCGGAGGTTTCAGCCGATAACTGATTCGGGATCGTTATAAGCTAACTAGAAACATCCACAGCATATTATTTCAACTCAGTATTCGATGTGCTGTACTCGGTACGATGTCGCGAGTCATTCACTCCACTTTCCGTGAGTCGACGATTTGTTGTATGCGCATTGTACAGAAAGGCAGATATGTCGCGGTTGTGCATCAATGTGGAAGAGCTAACAACCAACCCGGTTTTTCTTCTAACCACGCCGAAGCGTGATTGACGGCGTGTATCACGGGAACTGTGCAATAAGATGTATGTGAACTGATCTCACTAAACACGTCGTAATACATGGCTCTCGCTCTTACGTCGTCTGTATTTTATACACCGGAACGCCATCTACCACGCAAACTCAACGGCAATCCCATTCACATGATCGTATTTCGAGTGACCACTGCCTGACATCTTGCTTGAACGAAGCAAGTACACAACACTTTGATCCTTCACGTGCATATCTAAGCTTCTTTTGAACTCGCTGAAGCTAGCAAATTCGCGACTTTCGAAATCATCTCGTACAAACAAATGTGATACAACATGGTAGGAATGGAAAAATAAGCAAGAAAGTCGGATAGAGTTCAACTGTTTATATCCAAAATGATGTCCATAGAAATCAAATAAATTTTGAATTATCGAAAAGTTGGAAGTAAGGGCTAGTAATGCAAACAGGCGCATCACAGCAGGTTGGGAGAAGAAAGCATATCATTGTAAACTTGTTAGTGAAATAACTTAAATGTGAAATTGAAACCCCCAAAGACGATATGCTGTTTTGCGAAAGTGGCTACAAAAAAGTGACCCATCGCTTTCGCTCACAAAACCTTGAGTTTAATGAATGAAATCGGTTGATTAAGAGGTTGTTTCAAGTAGTGAGTGTTCCGCAATATGTGACTTTTTCAGCATTTAATAACAGATGCTGACAGCTCCATCCAGCCAATACCAGTGCGTAATTTGCCTCAGCATTTCGAAATTCTGATGACATTTCTCTACAAATGTCGTCTTGGTATACTCTGTCTGTGCGATGCACCCTGATTGTCGTCAACTACGGATGTCCCACAAGTTCCAGAGATCGTCTTTTATGTAGGAGACGGTCAATCAATTTTAAGAGCACTGTATCCTTCTCCAGTACAGTTTGTAACCCCATGACAGTTTGATATTGTGATAATGCCAACACCGACGCCTTCCTTGTAGAAACCATCCGTGTGACCTTTTGGGGATTGAACCAACAACAGGCTTCCTAGGCACAGGGAGTTTTAAATCGCCACCCTTGTGGTCGTAATGCCCGGCGAGATAATTTTCCTCGAAGATCCCTTACTGAGTTGCTCAACTACAACCGTATTTGGTTGTTCTAAGCATGGGAGGTTTGATCCACCAAGTGTGGCCTACAATTTTGTAGGGCTCACATTGCAGCCGAAACACTATTTTGCCACTGAGTAATTTTCCCCGAAATGGATTGCTTTAACATCAGCATATTCAACGACATTGCCTTCCTGCCAGACTGGCTCTTCCTGACCGGAGAATTCGGTAAGTATGCAGCACTTCGAGCTCTTGATTTAACTGAGTTTTTGATAAGGTGGCTGTAGCAACCCACGCTACCAAGAAGCCACGGACGCTTCTCCTGACAGTGGCACTGTGGCAGTTCCAAGTAGTTTTATTTACTCCGGCAGTGTTCAGCCCATTACCTGGCCAACTTTAGGACCGGGAAATGACGCTGATGGTTTCGCAACTGTAACTCAGAACTCTTGACGTGCAGGCCGTTTTATTCGGTTTCCTGAAAGGTAGCTCTGAGCTGCAGAAAACGCTTCCGGGGACATGCGCCCGGCCCTCTTTGGCTACGGCGAATCAACCTGAAACTTGCATTCATGTAAAATCTGATTTATGGCAGTAAGTTTGCCGTCAGATTGGCGATCCGCGTGTAACATAGGTCTTACTTTAACCATAGCAACAAGGGATTCATTTTGGCAGCTTTCGAAGTCCGAAGAAAGTTGCATTCAAATTTTTACCTACTAAAATATTTTTACGTTTGAGCCAAAGTCCCGCATGCAATTAGAGTCAGTAAGAATATATATCCATTCAAGAGAAGCTCAGAACCCTTCCTAACGATGACGAACTTCACGTCCATTCCCAAGCTCTACCTGTCTGAGGACATTATCTCTGAAAATTGGCCTGAAAACATCTGAGTGGAAGCTCTCTATGTTGCGTGGTGTTACATCACGTGCCCTTGGAAATTACCAGGGCTACCAGTTTCAGAATGAATCTCGTATATGGTTGTATATTTAGACTTGCTCGTGAACAAGAAAACATGTCTACAGCTAACACATAAGCGTCTACACACACCTGTTAGTAATTAACCAACCGTCCCGGTACGCTGTCACTTCATACTTTATGGTAACTTGTATGTGTGGTTTTAGGTCGCTATGCGAGAGCTGAGCGTGACAGAACTGCTCGTGTGACTACATAAAAACCTCGCGTCACAATTCATGCTTCCCCCCTTTGGTAGACTACCTCGCCACCTCTCGGTGTTGCCGAACATTCTTCTCATTTTATATATCGGCCGTATAGAGAGCATCGACACCTAGGTTCGGCAGAAACCATATACTTGGAAAAGCTGACAATCGACCTCCTTTCGTGGTATATGATAACAACTGCTTACAAGCGTTGTATATTTTATCAAACTAACACGAGGTTGTTGATGTCAAATAAAAAGTTTTTACAAAAGTCATATTCTGTTGTTCACCATACCTCACCTGGTGACGTTCTCCGGTTTTTCGCGTAATTTTGCTTTTTATTCTTGATTCTATAGCTATATCTCACTCTAGAAAACATTCCACTACGCCCGGACACTTGAAACCCGGCGATTGTCGAGCATTTTGTGAGATCTACATACTTCTTTCGATTATGAGCAGATCACGATATCCAGTCGGATGATCTGTCCGTTCCTTCGCCTTCATATCTCTCTTCCTCCAAAACCATTCCCTACATATTTTTCCCGATCCATCTATACGGAATAATGGCGAAATTCCTCGACAGTTTACTTCCTGCATCCTTAAATCTCCGGTTATGTCATGACCTAAATCATTAGGCCATTGATCACCTGGTGGGATGCAAATTGATGTAGCCACTTGGCATTTCTGTTGAATTTCAAATATTTTAAGTACTGTCGTGTCAGAAGCATGTACCTCAAATTTTGTTATTATTTTCATATAATTGGCTTGTTGCAAAATGATCAGTAATGGTGCGCGGTGAAGTAATTGCCCTCAAAATGTGCACAGTGGTCATGTCCGTCTCAGCGCGTCTCACACAGGTGTTTTGAGAAGCATATAATTATTATAATTATTGACACTGAATGTGGACCCGGAGGTCGGGACGGCTTCGGCTTCCAAGAACCTTGTGGGGCCCGAGTAATCCAAGTTTCAGCTTCATCTTCTCTGCCTCTGAGGACAGCTCTTCTTCTGGGATGTCACCAATATTTACGTTGTAAACATTCATCAGAGAACGATCAAGCCAAATAGGAAAGTCAGCGGTGGGTTTAAACACACACTCCATCTTCTTCGGTGTGGAAGCCGCTGTACTTACTGTTACCACAGGGCCAGACTCCTGCCTGCTCCCAGGGGTGACAAGTCAGGAACAAGTGTTATTAGCAACACTCGGTTCAGGTAGGATCCTACTCATAAGAAGGTTCTTGAAAACATTCAAAACACTTTGAAAAAACGAACCCTCTGTAAAGTTCGAAGAATTAGGGCTAACCGAAAAGGTAGGGTGAGGCTGTCAATGAGTTATCCTCCAAACAGCGGATTGATTCACAAGACGTTGCTGCAGCCTAGGTTGGCAGTGAAGTGCTCCATGGTCCAGAGTCAATATGCTGGTATGAAAAAGCACAATCGGCCTCGGTATCACCGCAAATGTCACGCCCAATGATGATTTACACAACGTCAGACGTCAATTTTCCCAAATAATGCCGATATTCCATCACAGGAATGCGTTGCACACAACCCCTGTTGAACAGCAAGGTACCCGGGCCAAATAACCTATATTTTTGAGTACCATTGAATCATCCGCTAAAAGTTCAAGTTCACAATATCTCGCGCTCAATCTGGCGATCTAATAAGTGCCTTCGTTAACATCCAGCGACAAGCATCGAAGGGTAATGAGAAGGCACACGTGAAAGCTGTATTTGATACGTCACTAACGAATAAACATACAGGAAAATTGAGCGTCTCACCTACAGTTCGAAAACTCCTCAAAAAATGAACAAAATGGACAGCTACGCAGCGCTTAGTAACGAGAGACGATTCAGAGGAATTGAGATCACTCGAACAAATGGATCAAGGAACGACAGGAGTTGTAGGTTATGCGGAAAAGATTGTGGAAAAAATGTTTAATATTTATACCTAAAATTCAACAGGATATCACGAAGCTCGTACATTGCCCCTTGGTCGGCACGCTCGGCTTCCTGAAACCTATGCCAACGCCAATCAGAAATTCTGATGAGAAAACAGTGAATCTCTAAACAGACCTTATCTATTGATTGACACCGCACAAGAAGCAGACTTCAGTGAAATGAATAAAGACGCCAGGGTGTTGGACGCGAAAGAACTTATGGCATATCCGCACATTGGCCGCCAAAGAAGAAAAGTGCCCACGGAAACTCTGGCCGACCCCATAATTCTTGCAAGCACCGGACTGGTTGGGCGACGTTCTCAACAGCAATGGCTAAAGCATTGTTATCCTGGGAAATGTAGCTTACAGCATTGAAGGCTCATCACAAAGCCACAAGCAGAGCTGCGATAGCCGCTCCAACGCGCAAACATCAATGTTAGTGATTTGTTACATTTTCACATTCACAAGGTAGTGTGAACGACTACGGTGTTACTAGTCAGGTGACTCTCACATCGCAGAAAGCTCAGGACCTTGGTGACATCGGAGATGGTCTCGCTACATCACCTCTTCAGAGGGGTGCCTAATGCAGGAGGCCTTCTACCTACTAATTTTACTCCTCGGCTTCGGTTGCCGTCTTTCTGACTAGCCGCGCGTGAACCACCTAATCTGGAAAACTCCTGCCGAGGACTTGGTAATGGGTGGGAATTTCTCCTCGCACAGGCGTAGAATGCTACAGCGTTCACGATTGCTCTCACTGGATCAAGCAGCTGTTTCCATGCGTCGGCTTATACCCAAAGGTAGAGAAATGGATTGCCTTGAAATTTGAATGAAAGGTAGGTACACACAATGACGTGTGCCATGCAGTGCCTCATTATGCTTGCGGTTGTGTGCAGGTGTACTCTGTAGCGTGAGCCAAGGAGGTGTGCCTAGTAGAAACTGTTAGTTGCTGGTCTGCAAAGTCGTGACATACACACGATGAGTTATCGACCGTACAAAAAATGCCAAGTAGAACAACACACTATCCGAGCTGGCGCCTTCCCTAACTAACAGTAGATTGGCAGGTGAATTCGTCGGAGATGGTTGCAGGAAGGCAAAGCCAGGTGGGTGGAGACCTTAGTGACCGCTGAGATCGTACGCATAACGGTGAGTCGGTGAGGGCGTCAACCAAAGCCTGGAAATGTTGACCAAAATTGGTGGTCGCAAGTTTTTGTAGACCTTTGGCGACACGAGGGTGTCCTGTATACGGATGCTGTGATGGCCCCCTATCAATGTCTGCCAGCAGATACACGGACCCACCAGCAGTAAGTTCGTTAGGAACATAACTCGAGAATCTTCGAATACATGTGACATTTGTTTCTATCGGCGGCATGTAGTTCGCCAGTCTGTTGGCATGGTTCTCATCGTCGATAACAGCTTTTCTTGCTGGTTAAAAGGAGTCCGCTGGAACGTCAAGGGGGCAAACATAGACTAGTTACCCTGCGGTCCTGCAGTCAGCCTTGACGCATTTGCAAATAGCCAATAAAATTGACGTCAAAGCTTCCGTCCAATCTATCCGTTCGTATACACGTAAGGAAGCTTCCATCTGACGAGGGAATGCACTGCGAGTCAATTCGCCTGGGGGTGGTATGCTGTGATGTGCGCTGGGTGTATGCCTAGCAGCTTGATCAATTAAGAAAATAACGCTGAGTTAAACCATCTACCTCAATCAGTCTCAGTCGTCACTAAGCCACTGAAAAGCGCGATCTAATGCTCAACAAGAGTGCCAGCGACATATATTGCTGATGGATTAGAATGCGGTACAGTTCCCAGCCGGCGACTGAACCGGTGGATACGCGCGAGAAGGTGAGCACAACTTTGAAAGGGTGAAAGGGACCAGACGAGGTCCGGATGAACATGTTCAAATTGATCGTCGGGGGGTTGGAAAAGTTCCAGCGGGCTCTACATACGTCGGCTGACATTAGACCATTGGCATGCATGGTAGCGATGGGTCCAATGACGCACGTGTCGACTCGTGTCACGCTAGACAAATCGGCCCGCAGCCATTCTTGAAAGGTGTGCCTATGCACTGGGGCGACGAGCTGAACAGCGGTTGAGAACTACCCTGTCGTGATGAATGATGGACTATTGAACTGGACTACTTTAGCTGGTTTTTGCACAGAGCGATACCGGCTAAAGTTGCCACCGGCACTGTGATGATGCGTAGGTTGGTGCATTCAAGATCGTCCACGAACGTGCAGTCGGACTGTTGCAGCGCGGTCATATTGCTGTGGAAAGGCTGGTAGGTTTCCGCGAAAAAACGTCGCGCATTCGCGAAAATGCACCAATGGCAACGTTTGCGACTTCGGGGTACATGGCGGATATCCGAAAAACACCGGACTATGTGGTCCAGTTCTCGGGTTTCTGCAAGTGAAGGTCTACTGGAATAATTCCGCAAAAGATACACAACAGCTTTTTGGTCTACGAAAACGACTTAATGATGATATTGACATGCGTGATGAAAATTACTCACAGTCGTATTCGCGACCGAGGGTGTCGTGTGATGTTTGGGTTTCGCAAGCGGTGGTTGTCATGTCTTCAGGATTGCTTGCTGCAGCACTGAACGTATGATTGTTTTCCACCCACAACGACAATGGTGTGCGCATGTTTTCACCGATAACGCATCGTGGTTCCATAAGCGATTTCGCCTATTACGTTGACGAAGACCGTAGTGGTCACGGATGTCAGGTTCAATATGTGCCCACTCCACCAACACAAATCAGTCAGACGGTGCACAAGCCTGGCGTTTTCGGGAATATGCCGACGTTAGTAATTCACGCGTCTGCTGAAACGACGTAGTCCGGAAATCGTGTCGGAAGGTGGACACAATGGAATAACCTCGAACTCAGAGTCGAGAAGTCTAGTCCCTATTGTTGAGTTACTGTGACCCTATTGATAGTAAGACCGCATGACGCAAGACGTTGAAACAATGTCCGCAGGTAGACGATATATCCTTTCAAATAAGGGTTACTCACGAGAACGTCATGTATACGTGCAAAGACAATATCAAATTTTCACGCGACCTTACCGAGCAGACATTTGAACCTCTGCTCCGCGTTACGGAGGCCGAAAAGCAAGCACGGAAATTTGGATGGGTCGAATGCAACGGGATATCTGGTTGGGAATATTGCCCTCCGCTACCTGCGTTTCGTAGCGGATATGCAATAAGTCCACTTTGCGGAAAACCATTTCGCCTGCGAAACTAATAGTTAGGTGATGGATGTAAAACATCCACCATCTTCTTTGACACTATGTGCAGTGAAGATACCTATTGATTGTCGGAGGAACAAAATCTACCCATATTCAACATGCATTGGAATTCGGTATGGGCGAAACGCAGTTTGCCTGGTACCAATCTTCATTGTCGCTGGAAGCCTGGTGGGCCTTTCGTTTTGGTATGATGCATCACCTGCATAGCGACGGCATGTAGCTCGTCCGACGGACGAATCTGCTTGGTGTCTATCATCATCATTTGTTTGAACATACAGTGGGCTGAAGGCAGGGGTCAGGGAAGTTGTGTATATGACCGATATCTAGGGGCTTGTGGTGATCTGAGTCGACGACCAATCTAAAGTACTTCAAGAAGTCCACGTCCAAGACGGCATCTGGAGCGTGTGCAATATTGGATACCTAACAGAAAGCACACGGCAGTCCTACATCCAGCGTAAGGAAGCTTGTGCCAGAAGTGCGTATTGAAGCCTGGACTGTGAACGGTCTTGAACTAGACGTGTATTCTATTCTGGGCGGTAGGGCACTGGCTTAGACGCAGGTGTCCACCAAAACCACAACCTAGAACTCCAGTCGGGTATCTAAAAAAGTGTGTAATGAGAGGCAGGGCTGTCAGCAACACTTGTTGCCATTACCTGTCCGCAGTTGCTATTCCCGAGGCACTGAACGAGTTGCATGGTTTATTGCATTTTCGGGCCTTGACCACGAATCTGCGGTGATACCAGAAGTATCTTTAAGGTGACCTGAAACGGACAACTCTTCGGCGAATTGGGCGAGATAGAGAAGCTTGGGGAATTCGAACTGCCCACAGGACTCCTCTAAGCTGCCCAGTGGAATCGGTTATTGTGCCCACTGTATGTGCCCAAACCTGCTACATTTTCTGCAATGGTGCTGAATGACTGAGTCTACAGGTCTTGCCAACTCATCCAAAGAACTGGTTGATATGTATATTTGTACGAAGCACGGCAATCTCAGCACCCTCAGGTGATACACGAGTTTTCATCAATCTTGTGGTTTTCGCTCACTCGCCTCAACTGGCGCGATGGCTTACATGGAATAAGACCCTCAGCCGAGCATCACTAAAGACCTGCTTCAGACGCTTTTACTTTGATATGACAACATGCTGTCAGGGTGCGTGGTCTGCTGTCTCACATATGCTACTCGCCATTGGTCTGACCACCAATTCCTAAACGCCGGGCGCCAGGGACGTAAGCAGTGCGGTAGCCAAGTATGTGAACTTGGCACTCTGACAAGTGATGGGTACCAGGTAGTCGGGAACATAATACTGGGTACGGAAACACGACGCTTTCCCCCTTTTGTACTTTGCTGAGCGCTGATTTGCTAGTTGAGATATCCGATTCCATCATTGAAATGTACACACGGATTTTCAACAAACGTAAGTAAGTATAGAATGGTGAGGCCGAGACACGAAATCCACTGCTATGCATAGATGTATATATATGCAAACATGGAAAAAATGCATCTCGCGTGAAAGACAGGTAGCAATGAACAACGGTAAGCAGCAAAAAACAATTAAGGAACGGGCTCATTAATATTTTGATGATGGTTTGCGCGTCCAGAGTATTTTTCCAAACTTACACCAATGCGGTTCGGAAGCTGCAATAAGAAAAAGATGAATCTGCAAGCGGACTTCATCCAACAGTTAACTCGCTTTGCAAAGAGGTAAAACTCGGTGTAGTTCAACCAAAGCGCTGCAGAGTGAATGTCAGGGCACCATTAGCGCAAACACATACCAACCACGAAGGAGGACGAAAGCCCATAGAAACCCCCCATCGACCTTCGGAACTTAAAAGCGTTGAACAGGTTGGATCGCGTTCCTAATTTTAGCGGCTAATAAATTGTCTTCTTGGATACTGTAGCCCACAACACTGAGGATGACGCGGATTTAGTGTACGGACACAATTGGAGCCACGGTACTTACGCCAGCACGCCTAACTTTAATGTTAGTGGTTAGTGATGAACTTACATGCAGTAGATAATGTGAAACGGTACATTGATTCTACTAAGACTACGGTGGCGTGGTAAGGGTTCGGGGAGTTTGTGAAGTCACAAGTGATCTGACTCCAGTTGCCACATAGCGTGGCGAAATCCCACTTAGATGGAATTATGGCAGCATGGAGATTTTATTGGCGGGCCTGTGGTGTGATGTTCAAAATACTCCAAAACCCATACTTGTGTATGGCTCCTGGGCTAGCAAGAAAGTGCACACGAACTATGCTGTCAAAAGTTTTCCCGCATACCGTACGACCAGTTTGTAAGACCCCAATCATACATATCCCCTTAACCCGCTGGTCGACAGCCGGCCTCTAGCCTCTATAAGCAACTTGCGGATCAGTGCTGTTAAGAGGGCTCTACGGGACCACGTTTACACATTGTCCAATGAATGTTCAGTCTTTCTTCCGGACGGGCTTATTGTGCTTCACATTCGACGGACTCCTGTGTGGAAGAAACGACTCAGTGTATCGTGCACTACAACTGTGGGTTCGGAATGGTGAGTGGGTTTTGCTGGCAGGCAGTTCTCCAGTACAGGTGGGAGTGAACAGTCCCCATATATCTTACGCACACCTTTTGAGCGATCTGTTGTCTAATATCTGTATTATAACGGGGACCCAATCTCACGTTTTGCTGAACGTTTCGACCAAACAACAATCGCATCATTCACGCCTTTACGAAACAATATTCCCAAATGGTCGTTTGAGCAATTAATAGCTAGGACCGTGCTACGGTGAACTGGTCCACAGCTGATTCGTTCTCACATCTTAGTTACAGCATTTTCCCCACTGACATTCTGTAACTAAGTGACTTCACATAAACTATCCGCACCTAAGCGCGTTGTTTTACCCGTATGTCAGCGCATCACTCAGATTCCGAGCGTGTTTGAAATCGTTGACTGTAAGCTACCGCGGTCCTTTGCCCCATATAACGGTTTGCAAGAGAAACACGCGTAGACAAGTCATTCTTAGAATGTCTCCAGCGTTTGCTTAATGACATATGGGGCACACTTAGCGCGAACCCGTTGGCAACCTTAGAGCGGTCAAGCGATACGGCCGACCGTGTTTGGTAAACATATGACACCACCGTCACCCAACTCGCCTCGAGTAGTCAGGACGCGATTAATACGTTGACTACCCAGGTTGCTAGCTCGAATAAACATCCCCAAGGTTTAATGGCGCGTCGCTCGACGTCACGTTCGCCTATCCTCAACCGACGACTGACAGCCGCTGAGGGTTGCGTGCACCTCATTAACCACCACCCAACGCCGGTCAAGCTGACTGCTGGCATCACCAGTAACTTGGCAAAAAGACCGACGATTCCAATAATCTTGGACTTTCGGTCCAGTCAACAGACAGGCCAGCCAAATCCTGATGGCTACCCACACAATTCAGACAGGCTATTTGTTTTCTCTTGAAGGTCACGAACCAGGAGTTCGTTACCGATTCGATACACCTACAGAAGTCGGCGTGATCCCACAGGACGCCCCTGACCTGAACAGATGAACCGTATTGAGTCTTCGCGCGGCCAACGGATACACTGCCAAGGTGTTCGGCTGGTGCTCTCATTCACTTGAACTAAGTTTTTGCAGGAGTTTGCGGTGGATCCTCACGACAACCGACGTCCAACTGAAGATATTCCGTGTCGATCTCCTCCAACAATTCGGTCTTCCGGTAGACACCAAACAACTTTTCTGGTCGACCAGACTACAAATTTTACCGTTACCGAGATTTTGTTCGACAGGCTATCAGCCACTCCCATGTATAAAGCTCTAGGATATAAAGTTCGTCCAATTTTCCACTCGACAAGTCCCCGACTGTTTTCCCGCAGTCTTCCACCCTGCCTGCTGTCACAGACTTCATGAAGCATCATACATTTATCTCTGGCCCACCCATGTTCACCAGAGTTCACAGGTTGACACCGGAAGAGCTAAAGCGAGCTTGCGCCGGGTTCGTGCACATGCTGGAAATTGGAATCAACCGCTCATTCAAGGGCCACGGGCTCCACCGCTCCATATGGTGCCTAAAACGCCGGGACACCGGCAACCACACAGACAGTATCGTTCATCTGATAACATCATAGCACTTGACATTTAACCAATGCTGCACATACAGGACATCACGGCTGAAGTTTCTGGTACACGCGTGCTCTGGAAATTCGACCTGGTGCGTGTCTACCGTTAGGTTTCGGTCGCCGACGTGGACGCCACTCGGATAGTAACTATTACTTCTTTGTTTTTATTTGAATTCTATGTTGTTCGGCTTACGGAACGCAACGCAAAAGTTTCAGCTCTTCGTCGGCGACGTCACACGTGGTATGGATTTCGCCCACCACATAGTCGACGACCTCTTGGTCACAAGTGCTTCCAGGAGCACAATATAAATCTCTCACAGCCCTTCAACACAGAAGCAATGTTCGGCCCAACAAATGACTCGGACAAATGCGTTTCTAGTCAGCCTACACTAGGGTTCTTGGAGCATAGTAGTGAAGACGATCGACCGCATTGCACCACACATCACTACTATTCAACAGTGGGACAGGAGCATGAATTTGGAAATTAAAGCAACCACGGGGAAATACAAAAGAAAACATTAGGGTGCAGTATAGTATGAAATGGTTCCCGTTAAATGCAGGATCTGAGTACTGGCGTACGTCGCATAAGTGAGGATCTGGGACCAGCGCTGCAAACCGAAGAGTGCATTCGTTTGTCGTCATGTTGAAACGCACAGCCTACGTTGTTGTTCTCCGAATGAACAACCCTTGCGCCACCCGCGTTCTTGACTCACAACAGTTAGTCTCGTGACCAGGATTAGAGGATGAAGATCATGTGGTCATAGCTATTTGAAGGTGGATTAGTCCGGAGTTGCCTGGAGGAATTCGAGAACGCGGCTAAGGCAGTCGGATTCAGTGCCGAGTAGGCGAAACTAGAGGCCCTGCAGATGTTATTCAAGGGCAAGGCCGTTCTGGGGTCACGGGAGAGGGCCCAGCGGAGCTTGAGTGGGCTCCTGCAAAGAAGACGTTAGTCATAGGGTTCGGCAGCCCTGCCGTCTGTCAGGAAACAGTGAGGCGATTCAAGTGTGCTCAATTTGGACCAAGAGTCGACGCTTTTGTTTACACCATGTCGCTACAGCAGCGTTGTCAAGATCCCTGCCATATCTGGGCCAGGGCCCAGATAAACGTCTGCTGGGAGGTCAGCTTTTGAGGGAAGGAGAATGCCCCTCGCAGCAGTGCAGGATCAGCTGTAGGTAGCTCCAATCGCACAGTCGGTGACACTGGAAAAGTTAGCTGGTGCGGCTGGACAACTGCTAGCAGAAACCCCACCACAGTTTCCAGGTTGGACGCAAACGAACCAAGTGAACCGAGTGTCTTTCAAAGCACTGTGGAAAACTGATACAAGAATTGGCGGCTTTGAAGTTGGAGAGGACTCAAGGTTGTACCGACGTCCATTCCAGATGCGCAGGACGTGGACCCTGACGAAGATTTTGCCCACTTGACAGGAAGAAGCCATATTTAAGCAAACGCTCCACTGGTCGTCATTTGCCAGTAGAGGTAGATCTGGCAATAAGGCGGTTGACAAGACCCTAGTTCGGGTTACGGCAGAAGTCAATGGCAGCTCGGAGTGCTGTTTGATTGACACTAGAACCACGATTTCATTGACTGGGCCAGGATCAGGGAAGATTGTTCAGCGGGGTGCGTTGGTCCTCCGAAGAGCCGGCAGGTTTGCTCTCAAAGTTAGTGGCCTGTCAGAATATGATGTCTGAAACGATGGCCACGTAGTCGGAAAGACTTTCGTCATTTCCTCATGTGCGCACAGAATATGTTGTGGACGGATTTTCTTGAGTGTACCGAAACCTTGGCTGATTTGAAGCGTGATGAACTCGTAACGAAATGTGGGGTGGTTCCATTCGTACGAAGGCGGAACCCCCTGTTCGGACAAATTGAAGAAAACCTACCAACAGCGATATCAAACGGTATCAACCGGTTGCTGAATGAAATGTTAAGCAAAGTTCAAGAACTGTTCACTATTAATCAACACACTTATGGCTACTCTGTTCGGGTTGAACATGAAATCCTCGTCGAGCTAAAGCCATTTCGGTTATTCGGTCCCAGGAGAACTCCACCACCTCTGCATCCGGAAATTGGATGGCAATTGGAGGACATGCTAGAAGAAGAAATCATCAAGGAGGCTGATAGCCCGCTCATTTCTCTCGTCTTGATGGTGAAGGATTTCAATAGGAAATCCTGACTGTGTGTCGACTTCAGAAGTCTCAACAAGATTACAGCAAATAAGTTCGAAACAGTCCTAGAGGTGGCAGAGATTTCCGGTAAGTTACAGTACGCTGCACTATTCACAGTGGTGGACTTGCCGTTCGGATACTGGGAGGTCCCAATCACGTAGTCGGACTGGGATAAGACGGTTCACACGACGGGAGAAAAGTGACACCATTTCAAACGCATGCCATTTGAACTGTCAAGTGCCCTTTTCACGTCCACGTGACTGATGCTGGAGGTCCTGGGCGAACTGAACAGTCCTGCTGTCTACGGAGGTGATATTCTCATCTACGGTTTCATTGAGGTGGAGAATATTGCACGTTACAGGCGTGTTGCAGAGGATTAAACAAGACGGTCTATCAATCAACAGTCCAGAGTCGCAGTTAGCGAAACAAATGGTAGAACCACCGGACCACAAGGCCGGTCGGGGTGAGATTCGTCTGTAACTTGCGGGCCAGCTGCTTCCGCTCACACTGTCCGTGGGCCGGATTCGGGGCGATGCGGAGGGACCGAGGGGCAGCGTATTTTCGAAGTAGGGGGTCCAGCAAAAGTTTTGCAAAGTGAAACAACGTGAACAAGCGTGAGCCAAAGGCCCAGTAAGCCATGCACACGACTTACACAAACGAAAAGTAAACGGCACCGACAACACAACAGCACGCCCCATTGCACAACTCAAATTCAATTCGTGCGCGCCTGCTGGTTCCGGTTGCGCGTTACACGTAACTGTTCGAGAAACTAAGGACTGTCAAGGCCATTCCAGTGCTAACATGAGAGAGGACTTTTGGACAGTCTCTGGGTCATCAAATCTTTGATGAACCCGCCAGCCCGTTATTAGCAGTTATGGGGAAGCGTTGCCCATTCACGCTGGTCAGAAACAGTCAGTCAGATGTTTGCCAAAAACGCAACGGTCGATGAAGGAGGGACAACTGATCTTGAAATTGCCGGTGGTTGGACATAGCTTCGTTGTCGTAACGGATGCAAGTGAGGTAAGAATCGGAGCTCTACTGAATTAGGTGGGCGCCGTTGAGGAGTATGCTAGCCTTGTACTAATTCCCCTCGAATACAACTATTCACCTACGGAACAGGAATGCTCGGCGATCCAGCAGGCATTGGAAAAATGGGTGTCGTATTTTCTTTGTCGACATTTCCTTGTGGAGACCGACCACAATCCGAGGAAGAACCCCGAAGAAAGCTGGATCGCTTGGTGGTAAAATTAAAAGAATACGATTACACAGTTCGTTATGTAGCTGGAAAAGAGAACAATGTTCCCCATTTGTTCTCCCGAGCACAACACGAACGAAGTTCACAAGGACGTAGTCGTAGTTAGTAGTATTGGACTACAAAGCACAGAGAATGGCTACAGTGATCCAGAAGATAACTGATCACATTTATCGGGAGGACGACAGCCAGGAGATGAGTAAACTCCGGAAGTTGAGGCTTTAGAATGCACTAGTCAGGTTTGCGGTTGAACAGTCCTGCAACTTTAATGGGCCCATGTATCCTCGTTTTTATCTGTTTACCAACTGTCATATGTGTCGGCTGTGTTCATTTGTCATTCCTGAATTGTATGCAACGTTAAATAACTTGAGTTTCTCTAAGAAGGTTTTGTCGGCTGACCATCAGCGCTTTTGTTTTACCGTGCCACCTCATTCCGTCGTCTGTATGCCATCATGAAGCGCCATGGGTTTGCCGAACATTTTCCTCATAGTAAACGGCCTCGGAGTAAAGTGACGGGAGATGACGTTACTGAGAACGAATTTAACGTGTCTGGTCCGAGTTATTCGCACCGTCAACGAAAGTCTCTGCTCAGTCGCCCATCTTCCAACGACAGTCGTACTTATCATGATTTGGAGCAGAGTTATCGTGACGGGAAAAAGAGCAGGACATTCCATCGAAGTGCCGCTTCACAGATTTCTGTTTCTGGGCGTACTAGTAACGCAGTCAGGTAATTTCCGTGATGTTGAGTTATGCATGACGATGTGGTGTTCAAACCCACGACCGCCTTCAAATGGCCTATCCGATGCACCATGTTGTTTATTGTACGCATCCCAGTGTTCCATGTGAACTATGCATCGAAAATTGTGTGGGATACTCCTTTCAGGTTGAGCTTGTCTGTAACCAGTGAACATCACTGACTGGCGTTCAAAATCCATTTCAACTCTGTTCAGCTCATAAATATGTTGTGCTGTGATTTAAAGTGATTGCACAAGAACCGTTTTTGCCTTGACTGACTTATTTCAACACAAACGGAAAGTCTGTGATCTGGTGTAGGTCCTACTAAACTTGTGCACAAACAATTAATTCACTAACGCATGTGTAAGTGCTGGCCATGGTCGCCTTTGGAGTGATCGCACGATGCCTTTGTACGGAAGTACATCGTTTCCAAGTCCATTTGTCACCTATGTTTTCCCTTGATCATGTCAAGCATGTTGAGCTCGGTATCGTAAAGCATCTCTTCCTGTTTACGTACAAAAACTGAGTAAATCCGAAGTGGCACGCGTTACCGTGTACAATTCCATGGACGATGAAGATGATCGCCGACAAATACGTGGCCAAATCACTTGATTCATACCATCCTGCCTATGAATTTCGGATTATCAGTATACGTTGAACGTCGTGCTATTTTAGTTCTAGATTCAAGCGGCCTGGCCTATCTTCGACGAGTCGGACGAAGAATGGTAGTTTTCCATGTAGTATGTAAGTTGAGTGATTAATAAAGCGTTTGTTTGGAAAATCTGTCATATTAAATAACTGCCTCTTTTAACTTACAAAGAACTGGTGCTGCTGTCTGAATCAAATGATGCCACTTGTATGCGTGGACGGTGTGCATTTATTGGGAATGAGCTCTAATTTAAACTTTGATATGTAGATATTTCCATTGCAGTTATTCGGTCGTCAAATGTTTCCTCAGATTGTACTTATCAATATGGCCAGTCGTTCTGTAAATTTGTGTACGGCTTTGAATTCCTCGTGTGCTCTCCTACGTGGAACATACTGCGTGTTCAGTGCTGGGCAGGCGGTAATCAGACTGTACCTTTCGCCACGCTCACTGATTTTCGTATGCCTCCTGTCCACTGTAAATTAGTTTACGAGGTTAATTCTGGTGGCTCTTATACTTCTTTGACTAGCTTTAGCAAGGCATTTGTATCATCTCTTCAGGGAGAGCAACAGCTTGGTGCTACATGTAGACTGATTAACGATAGCTCACGCACTACGTATATGAAGTTAGTCACTCAGAATACAGTGTGCTTCATGAGCTCAACTAGACAAGGCTTTCCTGTTGAGGTCATCCCCCCTCATTTCTGGACTAGGGCTCTGTCTTGGTTGTTTGGCAGAGAAGTTGATTGTGACTACTTGCTTACGTACAATCCTCGACTACAGCGGACCACTTCCCTGCAGCGACCGCTGGCAAAATGCCGCTTGAATTTTGCGGACCTTGTAACGACCACTTTAAAACGTGTGTAACGCAGTGGTAATCCGCTCCCAATGTCATCCTTAGAACGCTATATTTCCCTGTTCTCTAAACAAGAGGCGTGTTCAGCTTTGATACGTAAAAAGGCGTAGCACCTCTGTAGAAGGAATAAAGAAAGTGAAACGAGTTAGTGTGTTTAGAAGTGTGGTAGATTCCCTCAATCATTCTTAACGTTTGTGTCACATCTCGCAATTTCCCTGGCTATTCACGTGGCTCTCTGAGCCCCTAGCTCAGGGTGCTTGCTGAGTCGACGGGGACACATAATCGTCGAGTCGCTCTCTCCTCACTACCCGTTCCAGCCCATCTACGGTTACACGAATGAAGCTACAGGAGTCAGACAATGGGTAGTATGCGAAACACGGCTACTCTGTGTAAGTGAGTCACCTAGCCCTTCGGACATGAAGTGTTTTTCTTATCGAATACTCAGGCTACCGAAACATAATGCATTCATGATGGGACATTTCGCCCTATATCACAAATAATACTGCCATCTGACCACCAGTTTGTTCGAGTCTCGTCTGGAGCTCTCAGAATGATGTATCTAAACTCGCTCGCTGTTGGCTGACATTTTCGGCTCTGACGTTCGTGGATCTGTGTCACGTGGCGGTTCGTTTCTCGTTTCGCGGAAATTAGTTTTTCAACACTTTTACAGCAGTGTATAATTATCTTTCAATCAAACTTTTTCTTTCGAGATTTCCCTTCAGGTGGATGATTCTGACTGCCTACGGGCACAATCTGCCGGCTTACGCCTTTGTTATCGTGGTAACATCTGTATGGATACTGAACTAGTTTACTTTGCTCTTATTTCATTAATTCTGTCTATACTTCGGTCCAGTACTGTTAGACTCCATCTTAATTCGACCGGGAGGTGACCCAAGCGTGATTTTTGTGTGAACGTGTGCGTTTACCTCGAAGAACGCACTCTGGCTGTTTTTTTCACGTTCCACTTTTCTGATTTGCCTCGTCAGATGTTCACATCTTTCTTCAAGTAGAGCATGTGACTGGAAGTTGCTGAAGTACATATTTTCTAGTGGTTTTTTCAGTCAGTTTTCGTGTTGATTTCTTTTCCTAACCAATCACTACCAAGCTACCGCGCGAGAAAAGAGTCATGGAAGTCACACGGAAGCGCTTTGCACGTTGCAGGCGCTTCAATGCCTTTCGTTTCATTTGAGCCAAGACGGTCTTGTCAGTTGAGTACAGGCGTTCCCCCTTCGTTCATATCCAAGCTAGTTCCTAACGAATGTGCTAGTTGTTTTTTTATCTAAACAAACGAATCTACTGAAGGAGGGTACACGCACGATTTGAAAATTCAGAGGGCATGAAAATTAAAAAAAGATGGTGGAACAATTGTTCATTTACTTGGCTTTTCAAAATTTGGAAGGATGAATAACCTCCGGAAGAAAGGGAATTCCACAGTTTGGCAGTCGTAAAACAATAGGGGAGAAAATTTAGACGACGTGGCAGTACCTCGTGACATCAGAGACTTGAGGTACGTTGATGCATATATCGGCTAGGGAAAAATAGGGCAACGACTACGTCCATTGAAGTCACAACAGTATTTTCCATGGTGGTAGCGGTAGAAAAAAGTGGCAGGCGAATTTTTCGTTATAAAGTTTAGAGATTGTGAGCTATGGATGAATCGTTAACGAGACGTACGACCAGTTTGAACGTGTTCCGGAAAATATGCAGTTGCGCGACCGTTTTTCTGTCAGTTCTCAATGTGGTCATCAGGGTAATGAGACGGCTGCGATTTGAAAGTCACCACGGTCGGTACCGCGCCCACTAGATAAGGTGGGGCTGAACGTTGTATCAACCTTCACCATCACAGTTGAATGTAGGTGGCGGCACAGGGCTACATTGCCGTTTAGCCCGAAAGTTTTAATTTCATCGGTGGCCTGGCCCCACGTAAGCAAATAGTGTCGCTTGTAAACGTTTCTGAACCGGCAGCCGTACTACATGGCTCTTATTTACTGCTCAGTGGTTGCTTTGCGTTGTACACTCAGTCGGATTACTGTTGGGTAGTTGCTCACAAACTTGGCCTCTGCATTTATTGTTGTGACATTCCGGGAAGTTCTACCTATTCGTTTTCTTTTCAGCACGTATATATTTATATTTAAGGTATACCCATATATTTAACACAGTCTGCATAAGTTGACCATTATGAATGTCCTCTGCTTGCCTACTAATTGAGGTGTCTGCAATGGAGCTACTTTTATCCGTTGAGGCTCCCTCGTTGACCTCATACGTTTGATCTCCAATTCGAAGAGTTCCAGCGACTGAGTAATTTCAGGTGGGCACAGACGGATTTTTCGATCGGCAACAATGGGGTCAACATCCAAATGCTTATAATTAGGCTAATGTTTCAGCCAGCTAGAACTGACCACGACTAGAACATGCGGAGTTACTAAACCACTCATCGTCCTGAGAAAGAACTGCCCAACGAATTCTGTGAAGTACGGTACCTAAAATTAGCAGCAGAACTCAACTGGATTATCGTACCTCATATAATACGTCATTTACCGCATCCACTAGGTCCATTATTTTCAAAGCATTACGAAGAAGGCGTTTCCCTTACTGCATTTGTACAGCCCGCCTAATTTGGTGGTTGTGGGACTGTTGTGTTCGGCTGCAAAAAAGGCCAATTTGATGTTGCCTACACATATTTGGGTAAACTGTAGTTGCCTGGTCTCAACGTATTCTGCTCTTTTTCAATGTCGCCTTAACTAACAGATTAAACCCACTGTTCATTCAGCCCTTCTGGTTGGATGTTTATTTGATTCTAAAACTGGGACGCCTTTCCCGAGTACTTGAAACCATTTTGGGTTACGAGAGGAGTCGTCTTACCTTCTCTGTTACAAATCAACGGAACTGTTAGTTTATCTTTTGCATACTTGACTTGATTACCTTTTTCTCCGTTCAGCATAAACCTCCGTTCTGAAAGTGCACTAGAAAGCAGTCTGGTTTCACGATTGACTGTCCTCGAATGAAGGTCTTTTGCGTTCGCCGACAATACGTGTAGAACAATCCTTAGTCACTGTGGTCGGTATCTCAGGTACTTTTCCAGTCATAGAGCAAGAGCTAGCTTTCCTTCCCTGTTGACATTCCTAATCCTGTTTTTCATGTGAAACTGCTATGTCCAATCTGAACAATCTGTTTGGCTTGAGTCAGTTGTCCGAATCTCTGTTTTTGCCGCGTGGTTTGGGGAACCGGTGGTTTACCTTATCGTTCAGCTCATTGTGCTCAGCTCAAGTTGGATAGCCGACTGTTCTCCTAAATGCCTATGTTCCATCGGCGCACTGTTTATACTTCAAAGCACCCAACCCGTGAATTTTAATCGTCTAGATCCATTTTAATACATGCTCCCCTTACTTGTTACCACGCAGGCGAACACCCTCCACTTCCTATTCTAACTCTGAGTACTTTTGACTAGTTCTTCATGACGAAGCCAAATCGTAAGCAAGTTTGAACAGGACTGCCGGGAGTCTATCGGAATGTGGTCGGTTGCGAGTGAAGTTCAATCTGTTAATTTTGATGTGCTCTAGTGCACTCAGAACGAGCCTAAACATCAGACATGAAATCCGTGGTGTGCGTTTTCATGGCTCCGTCGTTGCTGCTACTGTGGGTGAACGTCGGATAACCGAGCAGTACGTAGTCGTGTTTCATTCTAGGAATACATCAGTGCTTCACACGAATGCTTAACTGCCACACAACCATGAAGATAAAGCAAACCCTATGTAGGAAGAGGGAGAAAAAAGAAGGGGGTGAAAAGGGACCTAACTACTGAAAATGACTACGTCCATATTCAAACATTCAACATCAAGGTACCTACACCTTGCAAACAAACAACCGAGCTGCAAGTGAGAGTAAGGCGTCATCAGCAAGACAGCTTCCTTACGGCTTTCACTGCCCCGCGTCATTAAATGCACTCACTTCACAGACAACTCGGACAAACAACGACAACATTCACGCCACTGAGCTCGATTAGCCGCCATCTCACCTA
>QNGE01002562.1:24749-42872 GCA_008508345.1 Paragonimus westermani
CTGTCCAGTTTAGCCCGAAAGGTCATCGGGATGCGCAAGCCGTCACACCACGTCTCACCGTGACGGTGGTGACCAGTGGTGACTGCTGGTTGATCGCACATGGCCGCTCCTCGAAGCTTGGCGCTACAGGAAGTGACAGCGATAACTAGGGCCTGGATTCGTCTAAACAGGTGACCGGTTTTTTTGCTGTCTGGCTCACAAGAATCGCTGTTATTCGTCCACTTTTAGAATGATTGCCCCATTTACTTCTCACTGTACCAAATGACGAATTTAGGACCGTGACACTCCTGTTTCACGAAATCGAGCGAACTTGAAACAATGATAAACCTTGGGAATCTTCCCGGTGGTACTTGCCTTAGATTGTTGTAGATTGAAAAACTAGCCGCTGGAGGTTTGGAACAACCTTTCGGTATCCTATTCTTCCGTAGAATTTGCTCCGTTTATTGGACGGATTGCACTGTCCTTCAGTCACACTTCGTCAGTTTAAACGTTCCTGCTTGGAGTTAAGCATTTTGGCGGCACCCAGTCCCCATGTGACATGTGGTGCAACGACTGGAACCAAATCCTTGTGGAGGGCTCCTTATATGAGTGGCTGCCTCGTGGTCCTCAAATCTTGTTGTCCATTCTTGATACATGAGAGCGTAGCGCAACTCTTCATTTTGTTTTCTCCCGAAGCGGGCTGTTGTGAGTGAAGTGCCATAAGTGCACAGCATCGGGATCGGCATACCCACCTACTAGTGAATTTGCTAATATTGTGCTTATTTCAAGGTTTTTTTTATCCCGACTCGGGGAGTAAATGGCTGTTGCGTGAGCATCATGGGACTGTGCATACGTACTCTCTTTTTCTTATGAATTATTCGTGGATCCTGACCGCCGTTAATCCTCACAGTACTTCATTCTATTTGAATACAAATGTACGAACAAACCAGTAATCAAGTGGGGTCAACAGTCTCCGAGATGCACCTCTCACCGAGTGTGACACTCCACTCAGCGTGGCAGGTGGCGCCTCCTGATCTTGCTCAACGAGACGTTCGGGGCTTCCAGTATTCACAGCCAGGTCGCCGCGTGGGGTCCTCGCACGCTCTTATCATCAGCGGCTCCACTGGGTGGCACGCCGTGCGGCGGAAGTATAGTCGATATATACTCTGTCATGTATCAAGAGTGGACAACAAGATTTGAGGATCACGAGGCAGCCGCTTATATAAGGAGCCCTCCACAAGGATTTGGTGGTTTCTCTAATACACCATTGACGCCACATATCTCGCGATTCTCTCTCTTGTTGACCAACCGCCCGAGACAACGGTGACCACATACCCACTGCATATTCTTATCTTTTGCGCGAATAGACTAGGCTTCCGAACTTTATTACTTGGTTTAACGTATGCATGATTTGCAGGCTTTTTTTACCTAATGATCGGACGTATGCAAACTTGCAGATTACCAGGATTAACGAATGCACTGCGTGCCCCTGTTATATTCGTAGACACCTCGTCCTCATTATCACAGACGGACAAAACACCATCCGGGTAGTTGAAACGCTCAGCAATCTCAAACGGCTTCTCATCATTTTCGACGTTAGTATCACGTCAGTGGTTCGCGCTAATGTTTAACTGTCATACTACCATGACGAAAAAGCAAACCCTAAATAAGAAAGGAAGAACGAGGGGAAGGACCTAGAGACAACTGTGCCCATACTCGAAACCTTCACCTCCAAGGCGCCTACTCCTTACATACCGATCTGTCTACAACAGCAACACTGCACACTGAAGATGAAATTACATTCCGTATATGCCAACTGTACTATTTACATCGTTCACCAGGGTTCATGCTGTCTGCGGAAAAGCGAAATGAAGAAAGGTCCACTTGCTATGTACCGATCAGTCCACTATGTATCAGGTTCTCTGCTCCGAGGTCTTCGGAGCATCTGAATACTACTTTCAGGTTATCAACCACCGCGCGGCAGAGTGGGTGAGGAGGTTCGGCCTTCTCTACCGGGCGTCACCTGAAGTAGGCAATGTCCGAGTAGGCTGAAGTTGTGGGATCCGAACCAACTGGCAGCAGGCTACATCACTGTTCTGGATCTCATTGCCGGAGTGCACTAGGTCGTCCTGCTTTTAACCTGAAACCAGAGCTGTTTGGTAGTACTGCTTGCCCACTATGCGCCACCTACTGGGATCCTCTGCCCAGTGTATAGTGTAGCGACCCAGCAGTGCAGGGTGGCACAATCGTCGGCTATGCGTGTTTGAAACGTGTCTTTGCCGGTGTCAATTTGATCCAAGAACTATTCATCCTAAAACAGACCAAACACCTGTTGCTTCAGTTTAGGGCGAACTGTCTGAAAGTTGACTAGGTTTCATCCCTTCCTTTCTGCCTCTTTTATATGATCGTTTTCTTCTCTTCATGCCGGTTTGGTCGTTGAGCATGCCGTCTAGGACGATCTGATAAGGTCACAGCTAGGTGGCAACTCCATAATCATTCTCCCCATGGAAGGCCGAGTGTATAACTTCACTGCACAAACAGTCCTGTTTGTCTGCGAAACTTTGTTAATTCACATGGAAGGTGTATACAGAATGCTCGTTTTCAGGCTTCGGTGTTTCGAGACATTGGCGACATGTAGTGGGAACACTATCATTAGTAACTGTTGACCAATGAACATAATCTCGCTCCGTAGGCTTCGTTATGTTGGGTACATCTTACGATTTGCTTTGCTGGTGAATGAGGGTTAGACTGAGAGCTGTAGACCAGTGACAGACACAGCTGGTGTTCGTAGCATGAATACTAACATTGATGCTTACCTTACCGGGATGTTATCTTCCTGGTTGGGGCCCGAAGGACAGTAGTCACCTTTGTTTATACGAAGAGTGAAAATTAGTGGTAGTTGTGCCGTGAATCTCTCGATGCACCATTTTACTCCTTCCTTTTTATGTATTGTTTTTCCCTCCTTGCACTTTTTCTCCCTCTTCCCAATGGTTATGTATATTGTTTTAAATGACTTCAACGGTGCAAAATTTGGCGTACACAATGATGATGATAATACTGGTCAATATAAAACAGCGAGTTTTTTGCGCCATCTGCCCCGGTAGTGTTGCGGA
Organism: Paragonimus westermani; assembly: GCA_008508345.1. Classification (NCBI taxonomy): domain Eukaryota; kingdom Metazoa; phylum Platyhelminthes; class Trematoda; order Plagiorchiida; family Troglotrematidae; genus Paragonimus; species Paragonimus westermani. The sequence continues at coordinate 27,842 of QNGE01002562.1, forward strand.
CCTCGTTTGACAGCTGTTGCACGCTCAAAGCTTGGTGTCCAGCTTTCCGATTAGAGATTTTGTCAGGGGCCTTTCAAGTTCACTGTAATACTAGGACATTGGTTTTCTCTAATAAGTTCACTGCCACTTTTTGCCCTGTCAGTTTATAATCGGCCGATCGGTTGTGTTTTATTTCGTAAACGGTTTGCACGGTCAGTTCGCTCCGTCAGTTTACCAAACTAACTGAAAAATCTGAATGTGGGCAGGTACGGGAAAATGAGCCTGACGCTTGTGCAGTAGTGAAATGTTAATCCCCGACCTGGTGGCGCGTTTACAGGTAATTTGCCAATGTATGGGTTGCGTTGCCTGATTGACACCGCGTAGACGCACTTCACGAACGTACTGCCATAACACAAATTGTAAAGGAACATGTCTTACGTCGTTCTCCAAAAAGTATCTTAGCATCGCTTCCGGACGAAGTGGTGTCATTTTCGGGTGTTACTGTTTGACACCTTCCAAGCAGTACAAACAACGCTAGACGCTATTTCGCGCTCTGTTAAGTGCTTCGAAATGCGCTTTGCAGCCTCGAAACGCAAAGCGCTTCTGCATGAATGCTGTGATAACGTAGATCTATTATATGATGAAACCATGAAGGTTGATCGGTCCATGTACCTAGGAACCTGTAACAGTGATGGTGACGGAGGTGTTCGGAGTGAAATAGAAGTGCGTATCTCTAATGCTAGGCTGTGTTCGCTAGTCTGGGAGCATTTATGGCGACAGGGAGGTATCTCTGTTGCTTAAAGTTCGTGTATGTAAGGCGACAATAAGGGCTGGGTTGCTTTGCAGTAGCGAAACTTGACCGCTCAGCGTAGAAGACGAATCGTTTTCAGGTATTTGACCACCAATGTCTGCGTTCAGTCGCTCGTATCGGGTGGTACCAGTGAGCAAGTAACGAAGGGGTTAGGAAGCGAGTATTTGGTAGTGATTATCAAACGGGTTCTTCTATTCATTCCTTACATTTGCACACACTTAGGTGGTTAGGTCATGTATTAAGGTTGCCAAGTATTCGTTTGCCACACCGAGCACTCTTTGGCTACGCTGAGGCGGACTGGCGCGAGGTGGACAGATCCTGACCTGGTGTAGAGAAATGAGATCGTTCACCATGGGGTTGGCTACTAGGTCGGGTTCGTGTCCTGGGCTGGGGCCCTCGTGACTCCCAGAGTCGATGGCTGGCGACTGAGTGAGATGGCGACTAATCGAACTCAGGGGTATGGGTGTCGTTTGTCCGAGTTGTCTGTAACATGAGTGTGTTTAATGACGCGGGGCAGTAAAATCCCCATGGAAGCTGTTCGGCTGATGTCGCTTTACTTTTACTGACAGCTCGGTTGTTTGTTCGCAAGGTGTAGGCTCCCTGATGTTGAATGTTTGAATATAGACGTGGCTGTTCCTTTACTGATTAGGTCCCTCCCCTTTCTTTCTTCTCTCCTCTTACACATGGTTTGTTTCCTCTGTGGTTGTGTGGCAGTTAATCATCAATGTGAACCATTGAGATATTACTTTGTAATGATTGAACTGGAGTGTAACCGCTCACTCGTCTACATCCGATTGCAGGATAATCGGGATACTGGCTAACATCAATCCGTTCGTTCTTAGGCTGTTTCTTGTGGGTATGACAGTGTGTACGCATGCACACAACACAAACGGTAATAAACTGTGCAAAACATTTTACTTAATCCGTAATTGGGAGACACCAACATGCTTCCGAGGTCTATTTCCTTGAGATGTGTCGTGTCTAGCTTGTGGTTAGTGCCAATGTCTGACGAAATACAGCAGGTTTGTGACATTTGGAATGTTGAAGCGGATTCGTTTGGTATACCGCTAGTGTGTATCGGAACGTCACAATGAGTACTGTTGTTTGAAAGCGTGGGTGCTTACACAACGCACAGTGAGTAAGGCAGGCATTACCTGCTTGTTTTCAAAAGGAGAAATCTCATTATTGTGCCTATTCTCAGTTGGTCCATTTTCGATAGTGGTCGCGTGTCACCTAGTAGGAACTTGAACGGTGACAAGCATTCTTCGATGACCGCTTGAACAGTCCGCAACAACAAACGGACATCAGAATTACTTATTCAGGCTGAGTATACTACGCACTGTTCTTTGTTAGACATGCGTGGTAGGGTTTGATGTTATTTTGGTTAGTGACAGACCGTACACATGCTGAGTGCATGACGTGACTCACGAAAATCTGCATGGGACAGATCAATAAGATGGGCAATGCAGAAAGGCTTAAGGTAGTTATAGCTGCTAATCTGCTCGGTTCTTCTGGAGATATCTCTCATAGTGCTCAAAACGGAACAGGTATTTGATGTGCGTTCAGTAATTAGTTTGTTTGGCTTGTTCATTGTGGACCTCTGCCTGACGGAATCGTATAGTTGGTCATCATCATAACCATTTTCAACTTTAGGTACCGTGGCGGCCTACCGTTTGTTGCTGGCAGAAGTCTACAACGTAGCTGAGGAGTGAATAGATAGAAGTGTATGGGCAACAGAAAAAAAAACGAAACTGGGACTGTTTCATGAATCGCTCATCTGTGTAACAAGCTGTAAATTCATGAGCCCTTTTTCTCGTATAACCTCACTAACACCTTGTTGACAGCTAGTAAAACCACTAACCAGGGAGAGCGGCACCGGGCTGCTTCCTGATGAAAATTTTCCATCTGTCCGGTTTACCCGGCTGAAGAAGAGTTTGCAGTCTTTGTGCAGATTCACGTTTCAATCGATGGTGCTTGTCGTGTTCGAAATCGAGGGGATCGACCGACTTTTTTTCCATAAATTCTATTCAATCAGCAAAAATCCACGTATATGCGATGCTCACGTGCGATTCCGCACAATTGTTGATATTTCTACCTGGTGCTCGTTTAGCCTACTCCACTGAATTGGCCTCGGTAAACACTTCGTATGCCCTCATCGCCAAAATTCTGGTCAAGTAGTTGGTGCTTGCGAGCGTATAATTTCTGGGCAAATAGCAAAACAAAACATGCACGAACAGCAGCCCAATGTGTGGCAAGGTGATTACCTCAATACGAGTGATCGGTTTCACACCACCGGTAGCGGACGGTAATTTGATCACTTTGCGTCCACAGTTGAGTTACCAGTGGCGGACCGCACGTGACGCATTACAGTCGTTTATGTTGACTTACGCAGTTCAGTGGATACTCTGAGGTGCGCATAGTTGTAATGGTAGACTACCGTTGTCAGTACGCTGCATCCGGTTACCGAACGTACCACTTCTGATGTGAGACGATCAAGTTGTACGTTCATCTCTCCAGCTAGCATAGCGATGTCCTAGGGGTTAGTTTGTCTCAAGAGATGAGGGTGGCAGTCATGGAAGGCGTTGTTGACAGTCTGGGAGCTGTCAGTTGGAGGCATCTGCAGTAAGACGAGTGCATAATGTCCACGGTCTGCTTCGACCAACTTTGACTGAAATACCAAGTCTGATGGAACACAGGCAACCATCGAGCTGTCTGTTGTGCACTGGAGCTCAGCGTTATCTCTACTTCGGTTTGACCACGCGACTCGCCTTCGCCGTCATTAGAAACTACTTGAAGGAATCGCTAATTCAAGTGTATGAAAGCTGTGGAGTCGTAAAGACGCGCTTCAGAGACGCAACTCACACTCACTGTAAGATTTGAGAGTCCTCTCCAGAACAGCCTGCTGTCTTATTCGTCGAATAGTAAGGACACTGGAAGTGTCAGTTTTTTTCGGTTGGTTTGGCTTGGATAGACGAAAATTAGAAGCAGATCTGGAATGATGTGAAAGTGATATGACCGACTCGTCAGGAAAACTTTACTTTTGGTAACTCGCTATACCGTGAAGGGGTTTAAGCTGAGGAACTCTACCCCGAGTCCCTGACTCTAGTTTAATCTGTGAGACTGTGGGCGGTAGGATTTTCTTCGGGGACCCGATTTCATGTTGGTAACTTGAAGGTTAGACTCATCCGGCTAAGTCTCAGTTTTCTGTCTGTCCTAGTGCGCAAGTTTTCTACCTGTTACAGCCCTCTACAATAATGTGGTTGTTTACAGTCTGTCTGTCGCCACTCGCACTCTCTTGTTACTACTCCTGTTAGTAGATATCTTCGCTGCGTATGTGATTATTCACTATCCTGGTATATCCGAACTACAGTGGAAGTGCGTTGAGTTTCTACCAACCCTGACGTTACTTGCTGACGCTTGCGGACCGCGACCACTCACTTGTTTTGGAAGTTTTGATCATGCATTCAGCTTCCATGGGGATCATGAACCTGTTCCAGAGCCTTTCAAAAAGTGGCTTCTCCGCCACTCGGACGGCCAAATTCTGCGCCCCCCCTAAGTGGATTAACAATGCAGACGATCGATTGAGATTGACTGATTGAGACATATATATATATATATATATATATATATATTCGAGGGAAGTGCTACTTTTCTGACGTTCTGCGTGCAGGCGTTGTAGACCGTTTATTTGTCAGCTAACAGCTCGCAGTATGTTGGCTGACCGTGGTTTTACGTTCGCGCTGGCTCGATGGTAACGGCACTGATTACCACCCACACATTTGTGGATTCGAAGTCCGGTTTCCGTGAGTACCTTTGTTTTTATTTTGGAGGTTTGATAGTGTTCTCCCTACCCGTAATTTTTTACGTCACATTGCTACGTACATCTTGTCATGCGAACGCTGAAAGCAGTGCTACTACTAGGTTACCGCTCCTTGTGCGGTAGGCCTGCTTACAGTTCCTGGTGTGTGCTCTCTCACTTTAGTACGCATACGGTGGTTGTGAATCTTCCGGAAACTTGGTCGTGTATTTGTTGCATACTGTAGGGTTTGGAATCATTTAGTTCTCATTGTGTTTCACGTGATATATTGAAGCTATTCGTAACAGGAGCCGAGTTCATGATGAGACAGCCTATTTTCTGTCATTTCCTTTGGTGTTTTCAACAGTTTGTTTTTGTGATAGTGATGTTAATTAGTTGGCATCAACCACGCATGGGAACTCGGGAAAAGAAAGACTGTCGTTTGACAATTATCTGTTGTTGATTATCAAGGGTTTCTGTCGTCCGCTACGCCTTGGCCAATTCGTGCTCCAGTTGTCTACCATACTACGTGACAGCAAACGCAATCGGTATCTGAAGCGATCAGAACTTCGCACAGTTGTCCTGAAGCTGCTATTGTTGGTCCGTTACTATCTGCTAGCATTTGACCGAGGCCATGCAGGCTGATACTGCTCACCATATGCATCTTACCTAGGACTGAAGTTTGTACTTGGGGTGGATCATAAGGCAGTTAGGTTGACGTTAATCGAAAAGTGCCTTTCACCGCTTCGTTCATTAATGTTGATTAATTCCTGGTGTTGAATGAGCAACTCGGTTACCTCGGGCAATCCACGAACTGACTTTGTTAGCTTTTTCCTTACTGTGACTCAGCCCCTTCGTTTATTTTTTCTGTCCACGTTATTTTCTGGATAACCATTGGGTGGATTCTATGTTTGTAAGTCTGTACATAAGGTATACCCATTTGAAGCAATCGAATTTTGACTGTCCCTTTTGGCGAGTTTTCATTTGACTTCGTTTACATAAGTTAATTCGTCAGTTACAAATGCTTTCCGTCGATTACCAGATCCATTGGTAACGTTACTTTCAAGCGTCTGGCAGAGCGTCCCCGAATATATGCTAGGTTCGGGAAACAGTCGAACTGGAACGTATTTGCTTCAGCTATTCACTTTAACTAGTGGCTGGTTCAGCAAGACTGTCGTGGTTGTATGAGTAGGCCGCCTTTGCTTTCAGCTTATCAAATTTTAGCTGTTGTACATTATAGTGTGACCAGTGTTTTTTTATTTCGTCATCGAATGGATTCCGTGTTTGAATAAAAATGTAGGTTACCGAGATGCCAGAATAGTGATAGGCAATTTACCACATCGACCGTTTGTTTCGGCCCACCGGTGTTTTTGTATGGGCTTTCAAGTCGTCTGTCAAAATGTATTACCCACCGTGATTTGCTCGATCGTCTAATCCTAATCATTCCAGTGGTGCTTGGTGTATAATGATGGAGCAGACAAACTGTGAGGCGTGAAAACGATTCATGTAACTACCACCAGTATTGTAGTTAATGACTTACGTATGAGTTTGTATTGTTTATCTGAGATTCAGTGGAGTCCGTAGATAAATCTGGACGCTTAGGGCACCTACGTAAATGGCACAGATAATTCACAATTGCGTTGTTAACCGAAGACTTGATTGCCATTTCTGCACTTGAATGTGTAGTCCAGGTTCACCGGGTACGCTTACCTGACGAGTGGCAACAATTGCCGAACCGGTCGTGCACTTCTAGTGAATCTTGACCATTGGGCAAATCATCTTCGTCACGTTGTAAAATCGTAACTGTCGACATCCGTCAAAGGCTATTTAACGGATCGGTATTGACTAACAGGTGTCTATGTTTGCAGCGCAACGAGTCAGCGTTGTGCGACGTGCACTTCCATATGTGATCTTCGTCGGTTGAGCTGTGCCGACTACCTTGGTCTGTTTTTGTCCAAGGGTGCATGTTGTGGCGGACGAAAACGACTCTTCACCAGTGGTTCGTCCTGAGTGTGTTGTTCGTCTTCTGTCTGGCCACTCGTTGTCCCGGACATTGCGCTCATTGAAAAAAGCTTTGAATCAAGCCTAAGGTCTTGCGGAACTAGACACCGATAAGTCATCAACATTCAGCAATGTAGCTCAAGCGCTGAATACCTACACACAAAACTGCAGCGAATAAAAAGGACGGGCCATATGCTTTCTTGTAATTTGCCTGTGTTAGCTGATCGTTGATAACTGCTCCTTTTCCTCTTTTGCTCCATTGTAGTCCTAGATTTATCCGATGGCCTTTCGGTACTTTCACCCAACGGACCGTATAGATTCCGTGGGTTGTAGTCGAAGGTACACCTTAGTTGTGTTTTCCGTCAGCTGCATTTCTGTTGGCCTTAATGGTACACTCGATCTACTGACATCGCATCGTTCCGTCTGTTCTCTGGTTTCCGCATGAGCTCGATTTACGACGCGCATGCATACATAACCGAACTTGAGTCACGTCTAGTGTTTCGGTTCTAATCGTCGTTAGCCACAACATTCACGAAAAGACTTCCACGATATCGTATATTAGAAGGAATCAATTTAATGAATTCGTTATCGTCAATGCAGACACACCGTTACACTACGAGTGTTTGGTGATCCTTGTGCTTGTTAAAGAAACGCAGCCTGTCGACTGTGAACTTGCTGAAACCGGTCAAATGGTCATTACCGTTGGTCGTTACATACATGCAACCAGCGTTGTACGATGAACTGACTCAGAAGTGTTAGGGTATCTAATCAAGGAAATTTATCTGGAGTGCGTGAATAATTCCCCGTTTGTTCCGCCGAGTCTTGTTGAATGCAGTCATCCTTAGAATCCAACTGGACAGTATACAACGCGTCCCAATCCCACCAAGATATCTCATTGTTTATTTACCTGTCCCAAATCACCGAATAAGTTACTGTACGCTGGTTAACTAAGTTTCACTATGGCTCAAAATATTTTGGCATTCTGTCATCGCATGTGCACTCGAGAATCAGGAGGTTATTTTGATGTTGCTTGTCCTAGTTGTCTGTGCTCGGCTTTACAGGTTGCGGCCTATATGAAAATGTTTAACACGAAAATGCCGCATAAGTTGGCGGACGTTCCACGACAAATGGTAGAAAAGAAACTGGGTTGTGTAGGATAGTAATGATGAAAGCGATGAAAAAAGACACCACGTGGGTGCGTACGGGATTCCGCAACACGAGTATGGTTGTTTTCTGCTCTTCGCGATGCCAGACAATATCCTGAGTTAAAGATATCACTTGCCGTTTGAATGCCAACCAGAAATTCGGGAACACCATGATCAATCAAGCTTCATTGTTAGCGCTTTCATGCTACCAGCCGAAGCTGTGCGCCTGCCAACAGCTTACCGCTTCTAGCTTCACCCAACACCTGTAAACAAGCACAGCTTATTGTGCAGTGAGTTGACAACGGAGCCTATGAGGCAAGATCACTGTTCTCGTTGGTCGGTCAGGTCTGTTCACCTCGGAGACGCGCCGGCGAATTTGGTAATTGCTAACACCATGTTCCCACCACACGCCGCTACAACAGATGACGCAAACTAGTAAACGTTATCCGAACCTTAGCTGTACGATTGCTGATCTCATCAGACGTTGCATCACCGCTTACACAACCCCCCAGGGTCCATACACTTCCAGCGACTCGCCATCAGCGATAAGAGCATTCATAGTCCTGTTATTTTAACAACACCCTGTGTAAAAGTCACTAGGTTGACAATCTGAAGCTTCTGCTCTATTTAACACTCCCAGAAATCCCCTAAAAACTCTGTCGTTTAGAACAGTGTAGTCTGCTGGGTATCGTTTTCACACTACCATACTTGTATCCTGCCGCAGAGCGCTCTCGGGTTTAGTCTACTGCGAATTTCAGTGGAAAAGGGGAGACTGAACAGTCTTATCATTATCTCGTTTAGATTGCCGAGTGTCTGTCTTGTTTCCCAAATCTAGCTAGAGGTCTGACAATCTCTTACTTTCAGGGTGTTTTCACATCCTTTTTTGGTAAACACTCTGAGTTTAGCCCACGCAACTGAATCGTTGGGTGTTTGTTGTCTAAAGAGACAGATTGTCAGCCTTCTACATGAATTGCAGCTTTGAGGTATCTGGTGGAGTGTAAAGGCATGATCAATGCGACCATGGCTTGGGCAAGATCTAATTTGTTCTTCGCATGTTACGCGTAGGCTGAAGCACAGTAGCTGCATGCAGTTACGAAGTATTGAAAGTCGGACTAGTCCGTCGATGATATCCCCCAAATTACATGGGCCATTTCCGGGGTAGTAACCAAACTTGTCATTTGAAACGGTTTCACCGACCTAGCGTTTTCGGAGTAGAGCCATCAATTCTTTTGAATGGGCCCCCATCTACAAGATGGGCAAAGGAGAGTCCGTCTGGGCTGGGTGCTTGGCGGCGTTCCATACGCTTGATCTCAGTCGGGATTTAAGGGAGCGGATAACCGTTGAGACATACTAGAAGACAGTTTGCGAAGCGGTGGCCACTAGTTGGACGACTGTTATAGCTGTTCCTCTCAGCGTCCCAAGCTTTACTACGGGCTACAGATAGGCTTACGGTTGTTCTCGCAGATTTTATAGTCCACACCTTGCTTTTTATTCGTTGATCTTGTGGGCAGCCGGGAGTTTCTGGTAGCAGCGGCCTGTTCCGTTTCGTTGTGCACTCTAGGCTTCGCGTTCACTGCGTGGTTGCGTCTTGAGTTTTAAGCGAGCTTCCTTATAAAAGGAATTACACTAGTATCTATACTAGCGAAGACGAGCGCTGTACGCATGTTGAACGCACCGATAACCTAGGAGCCCGCCTATTTAACTGCACTCAATCGCGCCAGGCTCATAAGAAAGAATGCACAAGTGTGTCACCTACTCGTGTGGTACTGGTGTTCGTTCAGCTGCCATTCACTGAGTTTCCGTGCGATCACTCGAGCTTTATGCCTACCGGAATATTTCATCCGGAAGTGAGTATAATTCAGCTTGCAAAGTTACCCGCGTGGAACTCAGGAGACAAACGATAATCGCGAGGCTTTGTGCTATTTGCCGCTCGGAAGAAATAAATGCTTCCGGGAGCCTTATTAACAGCTTCTTGTTCTAACTCGACAGCTCACTGTGTACATCGGGCCTCGCGATTGCGCCGAAGTTTCAAGCGAGTATTCTCGAGAGCTACAGAGTAAATTATTCCGTATACCTCTGTAAAGCTCGAGTGTTCGTACGAAAACTCAGCGATTGATAGCCAAACGGGTAGTAATGCCACACGAGGTAGTGCCACCTTTATGCATTTATGTGCTTCGGTATCGTCCAGTGGGTAGCATCCTTGACTAGGGACAATCTTGCCCTGGTAACTACACGGCGCTAGTATCTATACCATGTTAAATATGTCGGCCTGTTTGATGGCAAAATGATCTATCTAGGCACAGAGCAAACTGGGTGCATAATTATGCAAGATGGGAACATGCGGGTGCGCCAGATTGGTTTACACCCTTGGAAAGAGCTACGACATCGATAGTTGACAGTTCCATGATTGTTCTATGTTCAAGGTTGACTCAGCAGTGCAGGTCCCTGAGTGGTGCAGGGACGTCTCGAACACCGTAAATCAATACTTATCAGAAGTAGATAACTGTCAATATAAGGATACAAGTGTTCATCGTCGTCCGCATGGCGGATGCCGTGAGAGTTCGGGCCGCCCGTGTCCCGCTCACCAGCACCTAGCCTATCTATCTGAGCTTCCAAGTTTCCAGCTGGTATTGTAGTGTACGTGCGCTGCGCAGTGTGCGGGAGGTTAGTGAGCCAGTGATAATCTTTGTCTCTATGCTACATTTCTGAAAGGCAGTAGTAAACAAACGGTGTTTGTGATGGAGGCTGGGTGGTCTGATCATATCTTCAAGTGTATGGGCACGAAAAGAGTATCGAGTGTTGCAGTGTGTCCACTGCTTACGCGCTTGGGTCACTACCAACGTCGACTTAACCATCGGCTACTGAGTGGATATTATACACCTGCTGTGCACCAACTGACAGAAATTGGAAGTGTACAGTGTTAAAATCTAGAATCCGTGTTTCGACAAGTTAGCGGACATCGATGCTGAGAGCCTCCAATGTGCGTACATAAACATCTACCCGCTGGCCTATCTGCATAGGTGTTAGGTCAATGAAAGTGAGAAAACTAGCTAATGTCCCTAGGAAGTTAGGGAGTCATATCAATCAGACAGAAATATTACCTAGGTATGGCGTACTCGTCCCGATAAAGACTCGTTGTGGGCATCATGTGGTCCAAGTGCCTGATGTGTCTGAAAGCACGATTGAGGGATCACGAGAAAAGTAACCATTCAGCAAATGAAGGACGGAATTCACGGTTGTGATACGCTTATTATTGTCGCCGCACTTGGTGGATTTAGTGGGCAGTGCGTTACCAGTCGCAGCATGGTACTGTGGCTGCTGATGTGTTTTTTAGTTTCCCAGACCAGAATTTTACCTGGGCATTTTTGTTCTCCCATCTCCTGATCATCATCAATTTAAATGCATTCTATTGTTCACATGTGGGAATTTGCCCGTTAAATGTTGTCTTTGTGTTTAGTATCGCATTAGATATCTCGCTGACACAACACTAATAATTGTGCATTTTGTTTTCGTTTCTCACAGTAAATATGAGGAGAACAGTACACGATTCAACAATGCGTCGTCATCATCACTGTCTCGTTCTATCTTTCAAACATCTCTTGGTCGTGTGGACCCTGTGCTGGCCGCTGCCGCAGCTGCTGCTGTATTAAATGCTGGTTTAGTGCCGCAAACATCGTCAGCAGATATGACCGGCTTTGCCTCTGGATCCACCTCCACACCGTCTGCCTCCGCCGTGGCCGCAGTAGCAGCTGCTGCGATGAACGCTGCTGCGATGGCCGCTGCTTTGGGGGTGGGGAACATGAGTAACCCATCCGGCAGGCAGTTGCCCCAAGTAAACAAATCTTTTAACTCAGGCGGGTCCGGTACTTACCGACCGGTTCAGCCTTCGTCACATAGGGGTTCACGTACGTCTACACTTCCCCGGAAACGTCCAATGCTAGCCTCAAGTAGTATGGTCCGTAACTCGCCACCTCCACAAAGACGTGATCGGGATTCATCTAACTCTTCTCATGTCCGATTCCCTCATCATTTAGACCATCGGAATCCGGAAGATGACCCGACTGCAACTCGGACGCTGTTTGTCGGCAATTTGATGCCGGAAATTACAGAGGCAGATCTGCGTAGTCTTTTTGAGAGGTATGGTTTCATCGAAGACATCGATATCAAACGACGTGATCCAGAATCTGGTGTCAACGCGTATGCCTTCATCCGTTTCATTAATTTGGATATGGCGCATCGTGCTAAGGTCGATATGTCCGGTCAGCTGATCGGCCAATTCACTTGTAAGATTGGTTATGGGAAGGTGTTACCCACACGCTGCCTGTGGATAGGCGGGCTCGGACCGTGGATAACGTATCCGACTTTCGCAACGCTTGTCGAAGAATTCGGTCCAACGGAAAAAATTATATGGCCCTCGGGCAAAAACTACGCAAACGTGCTTTTTCCAAATGTGGAGATGGCAATCGTAGCAGCTGATGCTCTACGCGGCTACCCTTTGGGAGGTGAACACAGGAGGATTCGCGTTGATTTCACTGACGAATCTCATATGATTAGAGATCCTTTGAAGCGACGTTGTTTGCCCGGCTCCGGTGGAATTGTGGACCGATCGAGTCGTAGAGAAGTTATTCGACATGTCTTAAGTCACGAACGAACACCTTCCAATTCCAGTGATTTAGTCAACACGCACTATCAACGTCGCACTAAACGCGATCATCGGTCTGATAGCGACGACCCTCGCCGTGTGGCCTCTTTGGCTGTCTTAAAAAGCGAGTCTTCGCGTAAACCCGTGCGACCTTCTCGAGAGGGTTTATCTTCAAAACGTAAATTTCGCGGATCTACTCCATCAGACGAAGAACCTCAAGCACCTGCGAAACTACCGAAATCACCTAAACATACGAACAGCGAAAATACCACACAGTCGACAAAATTCAATGCCCTAGTCACCCAACAGAATGCCGTAAATGTAGATCAGCTAGCCGCTTGCCTTCCTACTGCTTGGGAAGGGGCGTTTTTTCTCAAATCCAGTAGTTTCCCTTGTCGCATGCATATGCTTCGAGGGGATCAAAGTTTGGTTGATCAGTTTATGTCAAATAGGGAAAATCCTAGCCATTCAAGTGCCTCCAAGAACTCGCGTGAGTCGCGGAATAGTTGTAACGATAAAGGTGGAGATTTGATGTGTTTGCGCATTACTCAACGGATGAAGCTGGATCCGCTCAAACTAGAAGATGTGAGCCAGCGAATCAGCACAGCCGGGAATTCCGGGTTTTGTGTCCTACTGGCTGTCGCTTCTCCAACATCCGTCCCAAATAGCGCGTATGCATCATCTGGCGTAGAACATCCGGAAACTGTTAAACAGCCTCAACGTCCACTTCGTAATTTGATTTCCTATTTGCGAACCAAAGATTCCGCAGGTGTTGTTCTTTTGAACCCTTTGCAACCATCACACGCAGCTACCGTCACATCGGACAATCACTCAGTGACAGGCGTCTTGCATGCATTTCCTCCTTGTGATTTTGCTTTTGATTTACTGAAAGAACATGCCCAGCGTTTGCAGAGAGAGTACACTAAAGATGACCATCTTGTTATTCTCCTTATTCGCAGCACCGGCGCTGTGTGAATTCTGTATCCGACACACACTTGTATGCTTCGGATGTTTTGTTCGCTCGTTGTTACGCCAATCCATCCATAGCATATTCGTCTGTAATATCTGAACCACTGTCTTCGCTATGTTTCGCAACGCAAGGAATCTGACTTTTCCAGTCGTCTAACCCTTTCTTGCTTGCAATGTCAGTTTACAACGAACAATGAAATTCTCATTCTTGATTATCTTTGTCTCGATACTGTCGGTTTGAGTGGACTAGCAACATAGCTAGATATCGTGTACTTGAGTGGTCGGGAAGCTGACTAGGCGTATTTTTTTTTTTCAGCATAAAAGTTCGCAAGGAACACACGGCTGGGGCATTGAATCGTAAGTTTTGGAAGTGAACGCTTTCAGTCATCTCCGTTCTCCACATCTTAATATAGCCACCGAGAGATTTCACTGGCCTGCCTGCAGTATAATGTGCAAAATGGTTCCAAAACCTACGGTTACGTATTATACGTAAGAGTTCACATGGTGTATGCCGTTCGTATCATAGGACTGTGTAGTGCCGATTGAGAAGCTATACACTTTCGGTTTGACCGCTCATCGACGGTCAGTCTCTAAACCCTCCACATTGGTGTCGTTTATAGCTATGCACGGGACCACCTGCGCATTCCGTTTACAAAACATTCGGTCTCTGTTCTCAGCGGCTGCTCTGTACATCACGTTTGGTTATTTGGGAGAAGCGATTTAATGCGTCGCACACCGAACTATTATCAACTACAACTCTATTCTGCCTTTGAGTTCTTAGTTCGCTATTCTGCTACTTTGTTCATTGTGGACCGCTGCGACCTGTTTTAATACTCGATACAGTTAAAACAATCACCAGCTGCCTGTAGTTGGTAGGTGGAGTGGACTTCCCAAATCACAAAATTCTGGCGGTGAGTAGCTTCGGTGCTAAACTGCGCGTGATTGCCTTTGCTTTGAGCGTAACTGGGCGGACGTTTTCGGCAGTCATATTATTCCCACAGCAGTGGCCGTTAAAGTGTCCATGAGGTGGGAGCTAGCTCGCTAATCAGAACACCAATAATTTCCGAGGGTTTCGTTCACTCTAATGGAGTTAGATGATACTGTCAAGCTAACTCGCTTTAGGCGCATGGAATGTTCGAACTTGAACCTCGTGATAGAATTGCCACGTTACCTAGCACACCGTGGGCGGTATACGTGACCAACACACCGATTGTGCAGAATAAAAAATCTGATACACAACCATGAAGGAGAAAAGCAAAACATATATAGGAAGAATGAAGAGAGAAAAAGAAGGGGTCGGGAAGGACCTAACTACTAAAAAGAGCTGCTGTATCCATACATTCAACATTAAGGTGCCTACATCTTGCAGACAAACAACGGACCTTGACGTGGTGTGGCGGCTTGCGCATCTCGATGACCTTTCGGGCTAAACTGGACAGAGTTACTCATACCAGGCAGGCCAACAGGTAGAGGTCTGACAAACCACAGTCTCCTGGTCCTCCAGGTTGCGGGTTGGAAGATGGTTGGCATCTCTTCCCGAAAAACGTACCATTTCTGGTACACCGCCACCCACCCGCTGCCTTGCGGTACAAACTTTTGAGCCTAAGGCTTTGGTTGAGAACCCTAATCGTTCTCCTGTCTAGGTCTGGGCGTCCTGGCAGTATCTCAGCCCACACACAACCATGAAT
>QNGE01002562.1:44797-62398 GCA_008508345.1 Paragonimus westermani
GTTCGTCTCCCGGGCTGGGGCCCTCGCGACTCACAGAGTCGGTGGCTGGAGACTCTAGGTGAGATGGCGGCTAATCGAGCTCAGTGGCGTGAATGTTGTTGTCTGCGAAGTCAGTGCATTTAATGATGCGGGGGCAGTGAAATCCGTAAGGAAGCTGTCTTGCTGATGACGCCTTACTCTCACTTGCAGCTCGGTTGTTTGTTTGCAAGGTGTAGGTACCTTGATGTTGAATGTTTGAATATGGACGTAGTCATCTTCAGTAGTTTGGTCCCTTTTCGCCCCCTTCTTTTTTTTCTCTCTTCCTACATAGAGTTTGCTTTACCTTCACGGTTGTGTGACAGTTAAGCATTAGTGTGAACCAGTGATGGATTGGTGTCTATGATGATGACAGTTAGACAACAAGAAAGCAACCAGATCAGTCCTATTCACCATTAGGGTGATCTGTACTAGGTGGTAAGGTTAACTCGGAGTGGGTGGAATCTGCGTTCGTGGGTAGACGAAAAGTGAGCCAAGAAACCTCAGCAGCTTGCATGGACTTCCTATGGTAAAATAATACAAGATGACGTAATCGGATGCCCATCGGCATTTGCTATTTAACCGTCAGAAATGAGATCATCTGATGACGAATTTCTCGAAACCATGTGTTCGTCAACTTGTTATTCTGCATAAGAGATCTCACTGTTTAAAGATATGCCTGAATTCGCTGTTACAGTTGTTGGACACGGAAAGGCTTGCACGATTGGCAGGCTCCATGTTTATTAGCGCCGTTGAGTCCCAGATCCAATTGGCAATTAGAGGTGTTACAGGAACAGACTGATTTGTGAAACAATCGTGATTGAAGTTGCGGAACACGAGCGCGTACAACGAACGAATGAATACAAGTTAAGACGAATAATATGAACAGTCTACGTATTCATTTGGGTACGGTACAGTGAGTAATAAGCCCCCTTAGTTCGTAACAGCTCATCCGGCGTACCGACTTCCACCTTGACGCCATCGGCCAACACTACGACCAAATCAGACCGTTCGACGTTAGAAAGACGGTGGGCACTGAGCAGCACTGTTTTCTCCTTGGCCACTTCTCCGAGCATCGCCAGTATTCCACGTTCTGTTTGTGAGTCTAATGCAGATGTGGCTTCATCCAAGAGCAACAAATTCGGCCGGTGGATCAACATGCGGGCGATAGCTATTCGCTGCTTCTGTCCGACGGATAACTCGGAGCCGAGCGGTCCTGCCAACGTGTCGTAACCCTGCAAAAGAGAATTCGATAATACGCTCTAATTCGTTGTACGAAGCTTGTAATTGGGCAAAATCATTGAGATAAGATGAAGGGCTAGTAGGATACGAGTGAAGATTGCAAGCATGTGTGAATGGGCTGTCATTGGAAAATGACGGTTGTGCAGTTGGTTTATCTTGGAACGATGTGGTTCACCACTGCGTCCTCTTAACTAGTTCATGGTCTGTTGTAAGTGCACCGTCCGTTTAACGTATGGAATTCAGTGGACAACCAGTGGATACTGAATTGTGCGGATGTACGGCTTACCTTATGAAGTCAACGAGGCACGCAATCTAAACTCGGGTCGGCGTTAAAACATAACGAATGAGCAAGTCTAAAGGTTGAGCAAAACTAGATAGACGAATTGAAGTTGCACGGCATTATGAAATGAGGTTCCCAAAAGTAGTTTGTATTGTGGGCTAAGCAAGTGCAAATCTGGTATCTACGTGTGGTCCCATTCGGGTAACTACCGGGTACGCGAGATCCACACTGTCAGAGCAGCTGTGCTGTGCCGTTGGTTTGCCTAATAAACCGTGGATTCTGCATTCGTTTTAAAATCGAACTGACGATCAGTAAGATGTCACTCACCAGAGGAAGGCCGAAGATGAAGTCGTGGATTTGTGCTCGACGTGCAGCTTCGACGATTTCGTCAGAGTTTACTTCTCGCGTGTTATCCCCATAAGCGATGTTCTCACGCATACTGAGGTTGAACAAATGCGGCTCCTGGTCCACCACTCCCACCTGTCGTCGGATCCAGTTGGGTGCGATCTCGTCCAGCCTGATAGTGCCCACAAAGATACCACGATCGCGGTCTTCTATAGAACAGTTGTAAAGGCGCTGCAACAATTTGAAAAGACTAGTTTTACCGCAACCGGAATGCCCGACTAGAGCTACAGTTTGGGCCGGGCGAATGACGTGTGAGAAGTTCTAGAAAGGTTTAAAGAATGAAAATGGCATTGGATAAACAGCTGTCCTGCTAAATCTGTCTAAGCGGTAACACAAGAACAATTGGAAATAGATCAATCAGAACTTTAGCCCTATTACGGTGCTTCGCGGTACTATTTTTTTTCGGGCGGAGGCGCCTGGCACCTGCTTGTTTTTGGTGATAATGAGGGAAATCACGGGGACGGTAACGACAAAACACCTCTTCGACGTGCGCTTCTTTACCATTCATACGCGTGATGGGAAGACTTGTGATGTGAGCCTACGCCAACAGAGCCGCCCGATTGGATCGATGATTTGGAGATGAATGAGCAATCGACTTGGCTCAAGACAGACATCCAATTGAAGTGGATTACTTGTAACTCCGCACTGCCAGGTGACATCATTTAAGGAGTTCGAAAAAAGCGACATTCGGGCTTTTACGCAAATGGGCACTTCGGGATTCCAAAACGACTTCGGCGATTAAGGTCTACCGTCAGTCGCTTGCCATAGGACCCGCCCTAAAAAGTGTGAAACTTTTAAGGAAGCTGACTTTCGATTCCGTAAAGACGGGACAAACTCAGAACTGCGGTTCATACCTACGACAGTTTGTTGGGAGATCAAATTAGCGCCTGCACTGGGCACATACCTGTATCAGTTCTAGACACATTTACTATCACATGAAGTGGTTGCAGGCTAACTCGTGCACCGATCGTTCTATAAGGGTGTGCTCGGATACACGCGCATTTCTGATCAAGCCGCTCGGCCCCATCGTCCCAATATTTTGGCCATCACAATCGACAACACTTGGCTATTGACAAACGTCTCTGTAAATGTTTCAGCATCTGAAAGGCAACAAAGGACTGGGAACCAGTAAGAATCGGTGGGTGGAATCATACTGAGTACAAGTAAGATATCTCCCTCAACGGATTGTGCTATCACGATAATATTTTCACCAAACGGTGGGTAATAAAAACTGCATTCATGAACGGCACAGATTTACAAATCACCAGAATACTGATCGAGAACAAACAATTTTCCCATACAATCCCAGGCAAATCATGCTGTGTTTGTAGGTTTGCTGCACCGTTTGCGGACTGGCATTTTATAGACATGCTGTCAAAACGATAGGCGTCGCTCGGCATGTCCCAGTTTGTAGCCACTGAGCCGTGTCGTTCCAATACCTGTTTGCCTGCCCTATCAGACGGGTTATGGTCGTGATTGTTCACGAACTGTCCTCCGTAGGATTGTAGAGTGTGGGTGCTTTTGATGGCTTCTTAGAATCGACACTCATTTCATCGAAGGCGTGTCTCAGAACGCGACTGGCATAAAAGTCGCCACCTGTTGACGTGCGTGATCGACCAATTCTTTGCAGGTCATGAACATTGTTCATTGTAACAAATTTTTCCATCAGCCTCCAAACAGATTTGCAAGTAGTCAATCGCGGACCCGCATGCTTTGCATTGAACTTGTTATTGGTTTCCTCCGCACGTTCGCCAAAGGCCGCATAAAGCAAAAACCAGCTCAATGCGCTGTTCGGTGGTCACATTATTTCCACTTCGTTTTCTTACACGCGTTCCAACAGTTTGAACCGGTTTCACCTTGGTAATTCGCTCGGACAGGGTTGTGCGCGGCTTCTGTCCGGCAAACTGAATTGAGAAGAGTGCAGTGCAACATAACCAGCCAGACAGAAACGCAGAACGTAGTCTCTGTAGGACCCAAAAGTCCGGAAGAATACGGGCCGGAGTGAATGTGTAATTTAGGCGCGTTCATTTTTGCGAAAACTTCCGTTAAGTCGTCAGTGACAAACACTGTAAACTGACCTCTCACTATCACAGTCTGTGGCTATCGCGGCTAGTTAGATATGAAAAATGAGAGTGACGGATTCTAGCGAAATTGCCCTCAAGTCACTGGTTAGTCCCATAGTTTTGTAGTGGGATGTATCTACACAAATTCGGTTGCCTGGTTTGGGTGTGTAAGATGCCCAACCACAGAAAAAGTTGATCTGGATAGCTTATCGGAGAACTCCTAGTGGCTTAGTAGTATGGGTGTGCAGTGTCTTAACGGGATCGCATTCTGATTGTCATTGATTTGGTCTAGATTTACGCAGTTTGATGGTATCCAGTCAACATTTAATACAGAGTATCAAGTGTGATGGCGGGCGCTCTGGGTTGCAAAAGCAAAAAGTCAACTTTTTGGATATCGCCATCAAACGTAGCATCCGTCTACAAACCAGACGTAGTTCAATGTTCTCAACACGACACCAAAGCATCAAGAGTTGTTACTTGGTGTGGGCTAATAGGATTGTGAAGTCGTTGAGTGTGTTTACAATAGCGAGTACATGTAAGAACTGGCAACCACAATCTTGGAAGCATCGACTTGCTCGTGCTCTTCAGATAAGCAAACCGTTAGGTTACTGAAAATTTCGGACGGCTAGTCCGGTTAAATCTACAGTGCAGTTACGATTCCGATGATACATTTGCAGAACAGTCATTTAAATAGAACTCAGGCAGTTCAGTGCCTCGTACAATAATCAGCAGAGTTCCGTTCCGCCATAAGGAAGCCGTATTCAAAAGTTTCCCGCTTTATCCACATAGTCAAAGAAGCCATCGCCCCCAGTGTACCAGTTTGTTGACAGCGATTGACAATACCCATAAAATATCCGTTCGAACAGACTCCTATTACGGGTTGGTGCTTTGTGACGTCTTGAGAATTATCAAACGCTTCCCACGAGGTGCCAACAAAGCGCCACCGGCAACTGGTCAGATGAAAAGAAATCATTTGCAACGAATACGCATTTGGTTGTTAACACACCTTGATTGCATAAGTGGTGGAGCGTGTTTCGTAACGCAAAGAGACTCGTTTGAACTCGATGGGCACCGTGTTAAGGGGGAATTCCGGTCTCACTCCCTCTGAAGTGGGAATGCGTGACTTGCGATCCAGAATACGGAAAATACGACTGGAAGCCATTACAGCATGCTTGATGTCGGGCCCCAAATGAGAAGTTCGTCCTAGAGCTTGCGCAGCGAAACTGATTGCAGCAAACACTCTGGAAAGCAGATAGTGACCAAATCCACCATTAAGTAGTGTTAATGCATGACGGATAGATAATTGCTAATAACAACGAAAAACATGGAACACATCCAAACGCACACACGGTTTAGTGATGGGAGCAACAGGCCATTCACGTGTGCATGCCAGATATGTACGACTATGCAATGGATGCCGAACAAATATGCAAAGCTGACGTACAAGAATAAATAGCCAGTTCGATGGATCAGGGGCAGACAAAGCATTCCTTAATATGGGCTGAGATGAACGTTTATTGAACTCAACAATGAAAGTTTGTTTAGTTCAGAGATAGGAAAAAATAGTATGAATGAATCCGGAGACACTGTTGGTGAAACCTCCAGAAGGATGGATTGTGCACTAATACACGCTGACTGTATGAGTAGCCGAGTGGAAATCAAAATGCGGATACCCAAACTTAGACGCTGGACTACTTTATACTGTCCTTCTTTTGGTTCAATTACGAGACAACTTTCTAAGATAGCGCCCCAGCTCATGTACTGTGTATAACACGGGCATGGTTGCATTTTCGGGGGAATTAGAGTAGACCACCTGCAATCCTGATCTCGAAAAATCTGCGGGGCATACTAACCTGATAAGTGTACGACGAAACTAAGGTGCACTGCTGGATGACCGAATTGGCGCTTAGTTTGAAGCCAGTGGTTTGGGTATGAACATACTCAAGTTTCTAGTCGGGAATACGCCCAGGCAATTTGCAGGAACGTTAGAGCAGAGTGGAAAAAGGACGTTGCTGAGTGACATCGTATGGAGTAGCTGCATATTTAGTACATACCAAAGTTTTTACAAAAGCCTTTTTGACAATGTCCTACTTACTGCTTTTAAGATGTTTTCACTTGTTGCGAAAACTTATTACCTGTAAGAACGACGTTGCTCAGAGGTAGCAAGACTCACTTGAAAATAGCCACCAGCTTTACCTCTCCGTAGCTCATAAGGTAAGCTCCGAAAGAAAAAGCCGCAGCGTAAGAACAGATGGGGAGTGATTGGGCCAACGCATAGACAAAACCGAACCCAAGAGACTGACATTTCGTCGATCTAACAGTAAAGTGGGAAACAAACATAAATCAACGGCGCAGAGAAAAGTTTGAACAGAGCTTACAGCGAGAATTCGTCGTGCAAGAAAGCTAGACAAGGTGGACAGGTCTATGAACAAACCTCCCGTACTACTGGGAAGGGAGAGAGGAGAACGGCATTTGTAATTCTGTCCCTTTCGTTTTAACGATCGTTTTATACGTTTGATCACGGCTTACTTGTTCCGAAGGGTCTTAAACATTCCACATTAGCAGGAGGAAAACAACGGGGAGTCAATCGTGATGCATCCTGAGTAACATTTCGTACATGCCAGCCAGAGATAGAGTTGTGCCCAAGTTTAATGGGTGAAACGAAAATTCGCACAGCTGCAGTTATGGTTTGAGGGAATAGCAGGACACATAAACGGAAATAATGTAAAAAAGGTGTTGAAACAAACTGTCTTTGAGCACACAAAAAGTGACTGTGACGTCTAGTAGCCTGTGCCTCGGGGGTCACCTTGACAATCACTATTGTCGTATGTTCTCGCACACATGTTCGTCTAATCTCTCAATATAACCCTCAGGCAAACCTTTGTCTGGAGGTTCAAAATTGGCTAAATGTCCATGTGTGATCAGAATGTATGATGTTATTCTGGTTAACACTAAAGGACTTATCTCTTCCTACTGCTCTATTCACACTGACTAGTGAAACTGTTTTAAAGTTCCACACTAAGATGGACATGAATAAGTGAAAAGAAAACAAATCGTGATCACTACAAGGCTGTGAACTTGTCACAGTTGTGTGGAGCGCATGTTTACTTCTTGTAACGAAACAATGCTTCGCAAAAACAGGTGAATTTCTCTAGAAACAGGTGACTTACTGCACTTCGGCATTGAGAGAGGAACTATACTGCTGATAAAAATGACTTTCTATGCCCAGAGCCGTCACAGTTCTGTTTGAAGAGAGGGACTCATAGGCAATTTGTGCTGTTGCATCTTCCGATTTGACGTCTGTGGTGCCTTTAAGTTGGCGAATCTGACGCGTAAGAAAAACGTAGTTAAAACAGTGAAAAGAGACAAACCGAGTGCCAACTCGTTGCCATCAATTAAAAGAAGGAAAATAATGTTGAGAAGGTTCTGTCGACTGAAACCATTGCACAAGTTGACTTCTCTGCTATCTTGGTGTGACAGTCAAGCTACTGTACTGTGTTGATCCGAAGACCACTCTGATCAGGGTTTCAGCTTTTTCAAGTACAACCATGCTCGACAGGCTAGGTCTGTCAGACAAAAAGTGGTTACACCCATAGGGTTGTGTACCACACTGTTGATAGCGGAGAAGCGCTCTGACAGTGTGGCACGATCCTACGAGCGTAATACAAAACTAATTTCATAGATGCAGAACTGCTGTTTTCCGGATAAGGAGAAAGTCGGAAATGGTATGCTTAAACAAAAGGCACTTCAAACATCTAACAGGTGATCGTGCCTAGCGGTGTACGACTTAATCCGGCCGAAAACCTTGCAACATTTCTCAGGTCTCTGATGTGGCTTTGAAACCTCAGACGTACTACAGATCGCGTGAGATTACCTAGGCTGTGAGGCATGATCCTACTGGCATAGTTGCCAGGTGCGAAATAAAGAGGCTAACAAAGGTACCATCAAATAAAGAGCTCACAGATTATCCAAGAACTGACTGTGAGCACCGGTATATTATCCAACACAGCCACTCAAAAGTCTAAAATCGCTTCAAATATGTTCAATGAGCGCATTGATGTCTTATTTGCTCAGTCTCCAGATCAGACAAGCTACTTGCCGCAAAATGGGCGAGAATCCTGAGCCATTAGCTTCAGGTAAGACCTTTCGAGAATGCCTCATCTTTTGTTGTCCAACAGGCAACACTTTTGTGATATGCACGATTAAGAAGTAGCAGAAGGTATCGTTCTTGCGGCAATGGCGTTATTCATCAACCATTACTTTGCTAATTCATTCTGACCTACAGTTTCCCTGTCTTTCCAGCACTTTCAAATGGAAATTGTACTGTAGAGTCGAAACAACTGATAAACAAGGTCCGATAAGTTGGTCAGCAAGAGTGTCCACAAGCCATCTAGAAAGCTTTTGGTACGGTGAATTGTCCATGCACAAGACTGGCCTTAATAGGACAGCACAATTATTTTCGAAGCATCTCTTGATTGTGTTGTGTGGCTTCCGGTTAGCTTCATTTGCCTGTATTGCAATTCCGAAATGTACTAATGTGGCAATAAGATTTGGAGATTTGTTTCCCTATCAAAATGTTGTTGTTAGCCGTACTGCCTGTGTGAAATTTTCGTACTTCCACTACGATATCTATCATTTTGGAATCATAATCACCATTGTTCATCATAACTGTACTGGAACTTTTGTCTGGTTGGGAGAAAACTGCATCTTCCATTTCTTGCAGATTTTAGAGCTTGACAATTTTCAGACGTCAAAGAACAATGTTGATACACATGTGAAGTTAGGAAACGGTGCGAAATATTGACCAGCTTCGCGCGGAACCATCCCATTAGACAGAAGTCTTTTATTCGACCATATAGGTTCTTAAATTGCAATTGTGTTTGTAGTCGATCGGCTCAATTGGGAGAAATTTTAAATTTCAGTCCGAGGGATGGAACCTCCAACTGTTCCCGCGTAAACTGAGTTGAGGATAAGTTCTGCACGTGTTTCAAGCCATCCGAATGCGACAAAGTTCCCTGAAGACTGTGTAGAGTCTTGGTTCTAGTGTTCTTCAGTATGATTCCAACAGTATTTTCGAACTTCGTACGGCATATCAACGAGAGATTGTTAAGCTTAGGTACAAACCGTCTCCGAGTCTCTAGATATCTGAAAATTCCTTCTTAAGTCAATACAATTTGCATAACTTTCATTAAGAAGTTATGA
Source organism: Paragonimus westermani (assembly GCA_008508345.1). Taxonomy (NCBI): domain Eukaryota; kingdom Metazoa; phylum Platyhelminthes; class Trematoda; order Plagiorchiida; family Troglotrematidae; genus Paragonimus; species Paragonimus westermani. The sequence goes on from QNGE01002562.1 coordinate 54,005, forward strand.
CAAGTCGCAAAAACACTGTGCCCACATAGGCTCCGTAACACTTGAGTTTGTGGATTCCGTGAACGATATTAATGTTAAATACCGGTACATTGGCTGTCTTGATGTTACTTCGCTATTCACATATGTTCCGCTGGTGGAGACAACTAACTTTTTGCGTGATCAGATATAACAACCAGGAAGTATGTTCCGATTACAAAATTCAAACCTAAAGGAATTACTTTTGCGGTGCACCCTCAATGTCCAGTTAATGTTCGACGGCGAGCTGTATCAACAATCGGATAGGGTAGTAATGGGATCTCTTTCAGGTCAACTATTGGCAGACATATTCATGGGCAAATTAGAATCCCAACTTCAGTCGACCACTCAGTCTTCATATGTACCGCCGACGTGTAGGCGATATATTTGTTGTTGCACAGTCACAAGATGAGTTAACAACCATCTTTTATGTTCTTAATACCGCACACGCTTCAACTCAGAAGAGGAATCTAACGACAAGTTCCATTTCTTAGATGCCAAACTGACCAGACGTCGAAATGATATACTGAATAGGTTGGTATGTCACAAACCTATGTGGATAAGCAATACACCAATTTCAGCAGCTTTGTGCCCCTCAAACAGAAATGAAATCCAGCCCAGAGCCTGGCAACTAGAGGAAGAAAAACGGGTTCGGATGATATAGCAGAGCAGCAACTGAAAACGGATCAAAATCAATTGAGGTTAAACGGTTATCCGGAGCAATCCATCGCTTAAAATATGAAGACGAAAATCCCGCATGAGGTAATGCCTATAGTTGAAGAGAACGCCGTGTTCATAAAACTCCCATTTAAACGGGATACTGTGGCGGATCAGTTTAACCGGCGCATGTACCGGTCAGCGGCAACCTTAAGGAGTGGGTTCAAAACAGTGTTGGTGTTAAAATTGAGCCTTAAAAACAAACTACCAGTCCATGATCAATCAGTGCTCGTGTATTAATTTCCATGTTGTTGTACTGCAGAATACGTTGATCGTACGACTAGGCGCTCGCCAAGAAGGACCAAGGAACATCATCCAGCTTGAATTGAAACCAGTTGTCGCAAATCAATTGCTAGTGTCATTATTGCACGTCCAGCTGACACCAACAATCACAGAAATATACAAAGCATTCCGGGTTACTCACAGTATTGTCAACGCTCAACCAAAAACAGTCTGCCAGCACATTCTGGCGACCGCCGAATCGATTGTCATCCGATTACGCAAATCTGACATGTGATTTCCAAAGAAATTTGTTCAGTCTTTGTAACTTCTGTAGCCACAGATCAACCAAATCTAGTCTAACCACACAAAAACATCTGCCCCTGACAGTGTGAAGTAAAATCTGGCCAACATCCGCTCTGGGCCTAACCAATTACTGTGCGGAGTCTAGTAGTAGTCTTTATTATCATTCGTTAAAATTCACTTCTTGTTTTACGGTTTGTCTTATGACGTCTCGAAAAAAAGCCTATGTAACTGTATTAACCTGAGGAAGAATTATCGAAAACGATTGTTCTTCAAATCGTTACTTCGAACCTTATGGAAATCTCCCGAAATTCTACGTATTTGTTAAGCCTTTCTTGTGAAGCCTCGACATAAGAGGTCGCTAGTGTGACCAAGTTGATGTTGCTTCGGGGCAATTTTCCCTTCAACAGACGGTAAAATAACGATGTAAATCGGTCTGATCTTACACACTCCTCGTAACTTTCATAGACGTTCTGTAGTCGTCTTGAATCGCAAGGTCACCAATTTGCCCAACGCCCATGTGTGTGTAGAGAGTCTTCGCCTGTGAAGTCTGAAACACAGTTCCCTTGATCCAGTTCACCAATAGCGATAAAAGACATCGCGAGGTGCTAATACTATGTTTGCGCTCTTCAGTCACGAACGTAAAAAATTACAACATGTAGGACTTGCGGATGGCAACAACAATAGGAACAGTGAACGATTGGGCTTACATGAAACAAAGACTGTCATCAAGGCAGACGAACAGGGCCAGATAGCGAGCATTGATTAACATTACCTCGGAAAACGCAAACAACTTCGGATTCCCATTATGTAACAACACTTGAAACGAGTTGGCGGGGACAACAACGTGACCCGCTTTCATTATTTGCTTTGCAATGGACGGGAGGAAGATCTGCACCAATGACTGCTTGCAAGGAGAGGGGAGAACAATGGTGTTGCTCGCAAACGGATATCCCAAGAAGTTCGTTGATGGTCACAGCCAGGAAAGGCCAATCAGGACTGTCGTGAGTACGGTTCCTAAGAAGTAGGCTTTTTTGAACCCAGCTTTCAAACGCGACTATATCACAACTGATTGAAGTAAAAAATTACATTCTGCCCTAACCCGTATATACCATGCGGCTGAATTGCGGTTTCTACTCACCACTAGAAATGTCGCTCAGTTTATTTATAATAGTGACCTACCTAAATGTACTGTCTCACATGTAGTCTATCGGTCCACTTGCGGTTGCGGTGACGTCTATATCGATAGAACAGATCGGTGCCTACGACAAAAAATGGCTGAACATAAGCTTAAGCGGTCGGTGCACGCGATTACACAATAGACAATGACAACTGACCGATTGAGACGAAATCCAACCTCATCCATTACAAAGCACATAATGAATACGGGTCACATTGTTGGAAGTTGCTTGCGTTTTCTCAGGCAATGTTAATCAATGCTCGCTATCCGGCCCTGTGGTTGCATGAACTGTTGACTCACGCAGTTCGTCTGCCCTGATGACAGTCTTTGTTTCATGTAAACCCAATCGTTCACTGTTCCTATTGTTGTTGCCACCCGCAGGTTCTATACAGTGTAGTGGAGTCAGAGAGCCTAACGAACGCTGAGAACAAACTGCAGCAGCTACGAAGGCTTGTGAAGGTGTAGGCTGCGAAGGAAGAATGCAGCTGCGACAAAACTGAACTATCACGTTAATGAACCTTACGAAGAATGGTCGCGCGAGCCCATCTGGCCCTTGAGAACTTTAGCCCAATCATATCAAAAGCCTGAGCAAAGCCCATGAGCCGCAGAATCAAAGAAGATATAGGAAGCCTTCTCCAGCTGGAAACAGCAGAATACTATGTATACATACTGATTCGTGGCTGTGCTGACCGTCGTCTGTGAGTAAAAATGATATACGGGAAAACAAGGTTCGCTTATCACCAGAAAATTACTTGACAAGAGAAGATAGCTAAACCCACCAAGACCACTACGGAGACTGTGCCCAAATAACCAGTTACTCAGTTCCAGACGGTTCTGCTTGGAAAACTGCAGCTTGAACGATTGAAGCGTAACCAGACCCTCGAACTAGATCTCCTATCTCTCCTTCAATGTGCAAGAGGAATAGTGGATATCAGAACTGAAAAACCCTTTCAGCAGGTTTAGAGAACCGAACATGAGTCACATGATTACCGCCCATTAGAATGTGCTCAGGGATTCTGGGGGTGGACACCAAGTTTATGGAACAACGATAAGGGCATTCATCTAATGTTTATCGTCTATTGACCTTACTTTACATAGGAGAATTAAGCAGATGATAAGGGCTATTGCAACCGTTCACATATCACGACCTCCATAAATTCAGTAGTAAACTTTAACACGAGAGGTACTGTGGGGGCATGCAGTTCACCAAGGACAAGAATCAACCACGTGACAGGTGGTTCTACACCGGTAAAGACTGTCGTGCATTTTGAAGCAACCGTCCAGGTTGGGATCGCGCCGTTGTATGTGCTCGTTTTGTTCTGTGATTACAACAGAGGCATCACAGTCAGAAGTGCAAGATAAATCAATGATGTTCGACCGACGGGCGTGTAAGGAATGCATGTCAGGAGGGATAACGGGAACCTAACGGCAGCTAAAAGGACTTGATGTGAACAGGTATTTTCCGGGCGAGCAATGCAGTTTCAACGGCACTGTAATTCCGTTACATCGTCGAAATGGATGCTGGATACCGTCTAGACCAGCCACTGAGAGCGACAGTCCAGAATCTCAGTTACAGGTGAGTCTGCTCGAAATCCATGAATGTCAATAACCCCAACAACTGAAGAAGGACTGAAACACTACTTGAAGAACAAAGAAATGCTGTTTTCTTGGACTATCTGTAGTGCTGGTCTTCAAGTTGATACCGGTTTTGTACGTAGTGTATCCCAATAATTCATTGTTCTTACGTTGCTTCGCCTGACTGAACACAGAGCAAGTCAGCAACAGCAAAATCTGAGATAACCCAACCCTGTAGTCAGTGCATTGATATATCCATACTTTGAGGTGAACAGGAAAAATTGGCACTTCTACAAATCGCCAAGGATCATGGTCCCTTTAAACCTAAGGGCTACCCTCGCAACATTCTCCAGAACCGTTCCCTTCACAATAAAATTCAACCGAAATACACGACTCCGTCGAGAACGATGTATCCCCACTGTGCAAGCTAGATGAGAGTTTATGGACAACGGGCTCGGGTGTCCATCGCTCGTTTTACAGTACCCGCCAAGAGCGATCGAATTCTCCTTTGCTGCCCAATTGTCGTGGACGACACTGTTGGATGCACCTGAGGAGTCTGGTGAGCTCTGTGTTGAGCCTTTTCCTGGCACCACGTTAACCAACTTGTAGTGCGCGAATGAATCTGTCATGCTTAGCCCTTCACCGGCTGTGAAGACCATATTGAACGAGGTGAACGACCGCCCTGATGTGTACGTGATACGCTTCACATCCTTAGAGAGCAAAGGCATTCTCACTCTTACGTTCAGTAATGATGCGAGTGCGCTTGTGGTTGTGAAACGTTTCACGTGTATGGGTAGCACTATCTCGTTAGCTTGTAAGACTTCTGATGAGATATCAGCGGGAAAGCAAACATACGTACTACCCGTTTCCCTCTGCGTCACATGTGGCATCCAACTGACAACCGGTTCTAACTGATACAATGAGTGTATAGTGGTTGTGCGCGTCTTCATTTTCTCTCTATGGTTCGGAAACATGACTCATCCGGGACGAAGATATTGACAGACTAGCTGTGTTTGACCATTGTTGTCTTCGCCAGTTCACCCACATCAGGTGTGACGATCGCGTGAGCAACGCAGCCGTTCACCAGCGCGTATCTCGGAACACTCGGGATATGCGATTCGTCGATCAGCCAACCAGGTTGCATAGTCCACGATGATTGGATCACGTACTCCGTACGCCAACCGGTTTTTTTAAACGGTCTTATTTGCTGTGACCATCGACAGTTGGGTAAAACCATGTATTAGTCAACCAAGGAGGTGGTCGCGAAATACGACTGTCCTGATTGTTTCAGTGAGTATCGTAGATAGGCGTCGTTTGATCGTTTGGGGTTCCCGTGATCACTAACATCGCTGGTTAGAAACGCTATCTGAGATGGCAAGTGTCACAGTCAGTGGCATCATATGTATCCAGTTATGGTATTTTTTGCCAATTTTCCCCTTGTGGGTTAGTTCACGTTAATATTGCAGTGGGCAGAGATTTACGCGGTGGTTGCTTCTGGTCAGGCTCACCGGCGTTATGAATAAATGCACACCTCTACACATGGAGCTGAACAGTTAAACACAAAAGACGACAATATGATATATGCGGATAGCCCTCCGCAATCCACTTATGGACCATACTGCTGTAAGCGGCCGATGGTGTCACTTCGTAGGAGAATGTCGTTTGTTTTGAAGAAACCACTTTGAATTGAACCATATCGTTTCTCTCACACTCTTCTATTTAAAGTTCGATCAAAGATCATCAATTAGGAGACAAAATGTTCTGTTCGAAAATGAGCGAAAATGGGGTGTATGAAACACTATACGACAATGATTACACTTATCAGATCATGGAAGTAGCGTGATCCTAGTGGAGAGAAAGAAATACTAAAACAGGTAGGTTGCCGACCTGATTGCGGGTGTATCGATCACATTCTTTAAAAATCTTATGGCAGGCAGTAGGGCATTCATTCACTTTTCTGCTCAGAGATTCAGTTGCCCGATATGCCCTTTGGGATCGTCTCAACTGCAAAGGATTCCCAGTACAACAGAGAAAGTTGTCGAGTTCACGGTACGCCCTACGTGTGTGCGCATTATGGTCATCTATCAAGGACGTTCTCCACCTCAAGTGGCGTTTGACTAGGGCACCCAATCTCTCTCTAATTTTCCACTACGATGTTCTGGAAGAAGCACTCGGAGTGTATGTTACAGTTTGTTATTTCGTGGGTTGCCTTCAGGATCAGTAGCAACCTGAGCCATAGTGCATGAGTGTCGCTTAAAGCCGAAAATATGTGCTCATGATAGGCTGAGCTTCTCATAGAAACTGCCAAAGCACAGGAATAAATAATAGAATACAGCATTATACGCATGTACATATCCATTTAACATTTAACTTGTCAGGGGGCTGCAACAATAAAAGCTCCCGTCAGAGATCTGCCTTGCAAATAGGATGCACTGTTCAACAGCTTTAAAAGTGGTAGTTTTGGATTCGAGCGCTTCTTTTCGAAATAGATCATTCGTAAAAGTCTATCTGAATATGGACACCACGAACATATAAGTGATGTCCATAAGACAAAAAATATGTAAAAATTGAGTTACCAATAACAAAGTATGTACCGCCTGCGATTTTTAGCCGCGTCCGACAAATTCACTGAACAAAGGTGTTTGCTGTCGGGTTTGATGTCCAAGCCTTCGCACTCCAAATCTACACTGCAGTCCAGACAGGCGTAAACCAAGCAACCGGCGAGGTGACATAATTAAGCTGGACAATAAAAACGAGTATACGTGTTATACAAACTTACATGGAGAAAGCTGGAAAACACGATGACAGGGAAAAAGACTACGACAACTAAGGTAAGTTTCCAGTTGTAGAAAAAGGCCACGAACAAAGACAAAGTGAGAAGTACGCCGGATTCCACGAAGCGGCCCATGGCAGATCCACATAATGGATGGACCTTGTTAGCTTCGGACGCCAGGATCGAGGTGAGCGCGCCGACTTGGTTGTTCGGGTTATCAAACCATGCCATCTCCTGTAGGATAGTGTGCAAACAGGAAAATGCTGAACAACTGTCGGTGGTATGAAGCAGTGATATCAGTTCCCAAACAAACCGGTTATAGACCATAAATCGAACAAAACGCCATTTGAAAACAGGCAACCCACTTCTGTCTTCCTGTGTTATAACAGGGTACGTATAATGACTACGTTTGGAAAAGGTTGTGAGGAAAGAAAGTCGCACCACAAGACTTACTTGTTGCAATAAAGCTTGAAAAAGCAGTCTTCGTAGCCGTTTTGTCAACCGCTGCCCGGCCACACCAAAGAAATAAGCCTAAATAAGACGAGGCAGAAGACACCGAGCAGACGACTAAGGAGAGTCAACAGGGGTGCTCATAATTAAGACGCCAAAAACGAGTGTTCAATTTTGTTACAAAAACATTTTTACACTCACTGCCACGTGGATACGTACACAAAAATGAACAATGAGGTCAACTACAATGAAGGATGGAAGTCACTCCAATCTGAAGTTTTAACGGAGCAACATGAAAGGTGAAACTCGGCACAATTAAAGCGGAAGTGAGTATGAAAGAAAAGACGACCAAGGACGACAGTGCTATTTCAGGTCAACGTCGGTGTGGAGAATTGAATTCAACCAAGAGTTCTGATTACTTGACAAAAGTTGATGCTGGCTAAGTGGATGGACAAGTCAATACCATCAGAAAACAGATGGAAGATCATTATCGGAATTAAAAATGAGCTATCATTAAGCAGGCACACGTAAAACAACAAACAGTTGGTGTATGAATGTACTTTAGTGGCAGTGGTGGAGTAATATGCTACCAATATACAAAACATTATTTCTCGTTGATTTTTCACACTGAGACATCATACCCAACGTTTTCAAGCAGTGCGTGCGCAAATAACGGAATACACACATGGCACATCACACGGCAGACCGAAGACTAACCTGGGATGTATTGCTGGCAAGTCTAAGAAATCCCAGTACTACCATGATACCCGTAATAAAATTCACGCGGTCGCTCATGCCTCGGGGATCGTCGGCCATGGTGAAAACCTATTGACGGGGGAAGATAGAGGAACATTAATTAATTAATTAAGAAACGGGTACAAAACATAAGCAACAGAATGTCAGACACTATTCCATAACACTACTAGTCATTGAAAAGGCATTTGTTCGTAGTAATTTGTCGCGAAACAATAAACACTTACAGGCACACGGCCAGCTCACGGAAGTTGACGAAACGCTGGGTTTTGAAATTACGTCAGTTACATAACGGGAAAGCAAGTAGGCTTAAATAAACAAAGTGCCTGACGGCAAATAAACCATGTATCTGACAGGAACCATACAAACAACCATACTGTTACCAAATCGTGCATCCTAGATCTGATGA
>QNGE01002562.1:64093-110225 GCA_008508345.1 Paragonimus westermani
GACGTAGTCATTTTCAGTAGTTAGGTCCCTTCCCGTCCCCTTCTTTTTCGTTCTCTCTTTCTATATAGGGTTTGCTGTTTCTTCATGGTTGTGTGGCAGTTAAGCATTAGTGTGAACCACTGATGTATTGCTGTCTATGATGATGATGATGATGATGACGGGATACGTGACTAACGAAAAGTGTGAACAGTTAGTGATAAACTGTTTCATGTGGAAAGGATTTAATGACACAAATCCCGGAAGTCCCTGCATTGCTATATTGAGCTGCACACAGAAGCGACACGCACACACAAACACATCAGAACCGCAACTGCAGAGAAAGCTGTCAGAAACGCATACAGCGTGAACAGCAGAGGACGAATTGACACGAGAAAAAGAAGTGCATACTGAAGAACCTACAATCACTGGTCGGGACTTGCCGTCAACTTCACGGAGGTCTTTGATTAATGGTGCGTTTGAACAACTGCGAATGGGTGCGACCGAATGGGACAGCTTTGAAAATCCGTCTAGATCTCTCAGCCGAGTTGTTCAAAGGTTCGCATTCAATAGTCGGTCTAGATCCTGATGGCAGAACTGCCGTACTTAAAGCTATGGAACGTCTCTCGATGACTAAACAATGAAGGGACAGAATTCAATTTAAAGTGCAACTACGACCCCTCACAAAACACTGTTCAATGAAGGCTTAACACTCTACAGTCTTTACGTGGGCAATATTGCCGTTGGTGCTGTATGCTTGGGAACAAAAGTGTGGAGTAATCATCCGCGTTTGGGAAAAAAATTGTGCCACAGTGTTCGTAACAACTTTGCTAATGATGAGCGAACGCCACTAAGAAATCGACCGGTTCAGTTACCACCTATGAATAACGGATAACAAGATGTAGCACATGACAAAACGGCGGGTTCTTCAACAAACCCACTCAATAAAACGTATCTGTTTCTTGGCTTTGACAGCTGCCACTTCTGGGCACATTGCTGATGAGCTTACTGTAAAATCAGTCAATCTGAGAGCCTTGTGCGCTTATTTCTTAAACGAAGTGTTTTACGGAAATTTACGTTGAAGACCACAGAGTACCATAAATAGTTACGGCCACGCAGACCCATAAAACAAGCCTACACAGGAACTGCCTTCTTCTGGAATTGGGATGTGCAGAGTTTATCCGGGTAAATCAACTTTGAATACAATGCTTTCAAACGTGATCATGAGAGTTGCAGCGCCAACACCGGCTGTGAGATGCGTTTTCTGGTAGGTATGGCATGACACAACATGTTCGTGTCTAGATAGCCGAGATAGCTTAATTAAGACACTCAACCAATAGTGAGTTCTAAAAAACCTACCTACCTATTTTTTCCTATGCTCTTTGCCTAATTAGGGCTAAGTCCACTATCTGTGTCTATGATTAGATGAGGAGCATAGTTTATCATTTTTAAATAACAGAAAAATACGATTTTGTAGTAACAGGTCTCAGTTTGTGAATATTATAACACACATCCTGATGACGTGTCACAGAGAACAGTCTACCGCAACTCGATCTAGGGAAGCTACTACTGAAACTTATTAGTTTCGCATCAGTGGCAGACAAACTCAGAACAATCAAAATACTTTCTAAAGGTGATATCAGTATCTGCAAGCAAATACGATTTAGAAGGAATAAAGCGTTGCCTAAAGCTTGAGTGCTAAGGAGTATACAGGAAAGCAACTCATTTCGAGTATAACGTTTACCAAGGATTTGTGGTTCTCTATGTAGAGGAAATGTTCTGACACAAAACGCCTGTTATAATGACAATTGAAGAGCGCGTTATCCGACAATAAAGTTACGCCTAAGACAAGTTATCGCGGAGATAAATCTCGATGCCCGAATGCATTGTTTGCTTAGCCTGTCTACTTCTCACAACATTTGACAACCTATTTAAGGTTGCGGTGTCAGTTATACTGGAAGAGCAGATGGGCGTTAATGGCAATGAATATCTGGGCATAGAACAGGATGATAAAAAGGATGGTGCGGAACACCGCAAATGGAATCCTGACAACAAAGAATCCAACTTCGCCTACTGCTACGTACCCGATCATTTGGGTAACCTGTAATTCAAATCCCAACTAACCGGTGTTTGGCGAGACTACTTCAATCAAAACCTACGAGACGGTACTGTGTGCAAAAAAAGTATGTAGATAATGGAACAGTTCCTCATGGTGCTAATTACGTCACCTGTTGGTTACCGTGAAACAAGGCAGTCTATATTCGATTTTGTCATTGCGCCTGAATTACAGAACTCGCATGATTATATGTAAGATTTATTACATCAAATTGAATGTAGACATCCCAATGTGTCATCAGATTGTTAGGTGAACTAAATCAAACAGGTTCAATGTTTCAGGACAAACAAACAAACTGTCTTCCACCTCTGCGTGCGCGTGAATTGCTAGTTCAGACAGTTTGTCCATTCTAAAGATGACAATACTCCTCCGAAGCGAAGCCAAATTTCCACTGAAATTGTTGCTCACTACTCTCTGGTTGAAAGAGATAAACGAAAAGACATGTCGTGCCACTGAAGTATTCCTCCGCTGTAGAGTTCTATATGACAGGGACGAGCTGCACTTGGAGTGACGAAGCTTTTCGGCATAAAAGGAAGTCAAAATCTAGCACGACACTGGCAAACAGAAGAGTGACTTATCAGTGGATGACTGTGTGGGGTGTTCGTACAACACAGACTTTAACTTCGCAGTTAATGCAAACAATGGACAGCACAACAGCAGCAGAAAGTGTGAATAATTAGAGGAGGAAGTCATCCTATGAATACAGGCGGGATGAGACGTTGGATAGTACTGCTGACCGTATGACTGGATAACTGTGAAGGCCGTTAATAAGCATGTGATTCTTACTAACACTATTCAACCAAGCAGTCAAGGTGTTCATTAGTCGGTACCAAACCACTGTCCGATCATCTGTTTGTTTCATCCAACTCTTGCTAATCTAGACTGATAGCGCCAGTTAAAGTAAACACTCTGTTGGCATATATGGCGTACACGTCTGTCCATCAAGAACTGTGAAGTCTAATAGTGAACCACCTGGCCGAGTTTCTCGAGTTTTCAGAAATCAGCAATGATGAAAGTTTACGCTACCCAAACAATCCTCGCAGTGATATCGACTAACTGAGGCGAAGTAAGAACTAACAATTCGTTAACATTGGTGGCAAACGAGAAAAGTTTCCGGGCAGAACAGCAGCAAGGATGGCGCGCATCTAACCACCAGGTGGTATGTTTGAGAAAAACGGCATCAATGATAAAAGTAGCGCAAACTTTCGTCATTTTCATCGGATGCCTCTGAAACAACATTACGAGCGCAAAAAACCATGCCACCCATACAGAACAAGGAACACAGTTCCTAGCGCAGTCCACTTTACGAGGAAATTATGAGCAGGAACAAATCCGTATAGAAGCAGCACCGTAAGCATTGAAGACGCAGAAAATATTCCACATTTACATGAAAGCGCATGAATCCGGCAGAGGCACAGCGAATATGTGCTGCCCGTGAATTACATGTCGGCGAACCCACACGTTCAATCGAAATAGCCAACAACCTGGACAAAAAGAACCATTGATCCAACCGTCGAACATCGCAACGGTGATGTGCAATATAAGAGATAAAACAGCCAAAAAACAACACTGGGTGAACCACGGTTGAGTATAAGAATCAAAATGTTCTAAATGTAAATAGTTTATACCTCGCGGTACGCTATTACATCAAAAATAAGTTTGTGATCGCTGCTTTTACCGACCACGACGTCCCCAACCGGTCATACGACGCCTACCTACGATACTCACTGAAACAATCAGGACAGTCGTATTTCGCGACCACCTCCTTGGTTGACTAATACATGGTTTTACCCAACTGTCGATGGTCACAGCAAATAAGACCGTTTAAAAAAACCGGTTGGCGTACGGAGTACGTGATCCAATCATCGTGGACTATGCAACCTGGTTGGCTGATCGACGAATCGCATATCCCGAGTGTTCCGAGATACGCGCTGGTGAACGGCTGCGTTGCTCACGCGATCGTCACACTTGATGTGGGTGAACTGGCGAAGACAACAATGGTCAAACACAGCTAGTCTGTCAATATCTTCGTCCCGGATGAGTCATGTTTCCGAACCATAGAGAGAAAATGAAGACGCGCACAACCACTATACACTCATTGTATCAGTTAGAACCGGTTGTCAGTTGGATGCCACATGTGACGCAGAGGGAAACGGGTAGTACGTATGTTTGCTTTCCCGCTGATATCTCATCAGAAGTCTTACAAGCTAACGAGATAGTGCTACCCATACACGTGAAACGTTTCACAACCACAAGCGCACTCGCATCATTACTGAACGTAAGAGTGAGAATGCCTTTGCTCTCTAAGGATGTGAAGCGTATCACGTACACATCAGGGCGGTCGTTCACCTCGTTCAATATGGTCTTCACAGCCGGTGAAGGGCTAAGCATGACAGATTCATTCGCGCACTACAAGTTGGTTAACGTGGTGCCAGGAAAAGGCTCAACACAGAGCTCACCAGACTCCTCAGGTGCATCCAACAGTGTCGTCCACGACAATTGGGCAGCAAAGGAGAATTCGATCGCTCTTGGCGGGTACTGTAAAACGAGCGATGGACACCCGAGCCCGTTGTCCATAAACTCTCATCTAGCTTGCACAGTGGGGATAGATCGTTCTCGACGGAGTCGTGTATTTCGGTTGAATTTTATTGTGAAGGGAACGGTTCTGGAGAATGTTGCGAGGGTAGCCCTTAGGTTTAAAGGGACCATGATCCTTGGCGATTTGTAGAAGTGCCAATTTTTCCTGTTCACCTCAAAGTATGGATATATCAATGCACTGACTACAGGGTTGGGTTATCTCAGATTTTGCTGTTGCTGACTTGCTCTGTGTTCAGTCAGGCGAAGCAACGTAAGAACAATGAATTATTGGGATACACTACGTACAAAACCGGTATCAACTTGAAGACCAGCACTACAGATAGTCCAAGAAAACAGCATTTCTTTGTTCTTCAAGTAGTGTTTCAGTCCTTCTTCAGTTGTTGGGGTTATTGACATTCATGGATTTCGAGCAGACTCACCTGTAACTGAGATTCTGGACTGTCGCTCTCAGTGGCTGGTCTAGACGGTATCCAGCATCCATTTCGACGATGTAACGGAATTACAGTGCCGTTGAAACTGCATTGCTCGCCCGGAAAATACCTGTTCACATCAAGTCCTTTTAGCTGCCGTTAGGTTCCCGTTATCCCTCCTGACATGCATTCCTTACACGCCCGTCGGTCGAACATCATTGATTTATCTTGCACTTCTGACTGTGATGCCTCTGTTGTAATCACNTCAGGGCTTCGGCTTGATTCGAACCAGCGACAGACACAGCATGCCTAAACGCGGCAGGCGCTCTACCAGCTGTGCTACGAAGCCACAACAGGAGCTCGGAAGTTTCACATTTGGACGCTGTTACTTACCCGTCCCACTGTCTCATATGGAATCCACCAAATGATTCAGGGGATCGACTGCCCCGGCAGGATTTCTCACAGTTCACGCTGGAATCCACCAATGCCACTGCTGAACATAGAAATTGTATTACTAATGAGTAGTATGGCAGATTTATGAATTTACATGAGACCAACTGGATTCGAATCCAGCCGAACCCCTGACTTTTCACAGTTGGGTCTCATCTATATTCATGAATCTGCCATACTACTCACTAGACAATCTGTAGTCAACGGCGGAAGATTGAGACCATGATAATCCAATACAAGTATTTTAGCTTGAAAGACCTAGCGGTGATCTGACACATTTGAGATCCAATACGATCGGGAAAACGGCGAGAGCTATTAACAGAAAACTTTTACGTCAGCTTTTGGCTCAATTACTAGGACGATAGCTTAACGTGGCAGTAAGGTGAACAAGGGGGAAATGGAAAGAAAGAAACGAGATTTGAATCGGACGATCAAAACTTCCGATCACGAAGATGTTGGCAAGATGATTTCCTCGAACCAGCACCGGTTTCATTGTGAAAAACGTACGATGTGGAAGATGACCGACTGGACTCAGAGGAATGACCTAAGGAGTATAGTCTGTACCAAACCGGGAAAATGATTAAAAAACAAGCTGACAAAATGATGTGAATGAATATCGATCAATACATACACCGGGAAAATTCGCCCCATATTCAAGGACGCTGACGACTAACAGAAGACGATTATAAAATATAGTGGATCAGTAGCCAGATGAACGGAAGAAACGGATCGATTGGAGATCGGAGGACTCACCGCGTAAATCTCTGAATACAACACAGCAAACATAGGTTGAATAGCACCGGTCAATGCGGCTGAGAAGCTGCCCAATAAGATGAATGCGGTTTCTGGTCGGTTTAGTTGCATTACTCGAATCCACGCGGACGGCTAGGAGGAAATTAAGAGAACAAACTGTACTGACTGTCAGTGAACTGACTCATCGTTCCATTTACCCGAATATTACGTGACTACCAGATCTATATCCAGTGAGAACCCATGAGGGATGGATGGCACACAAGTGACAATAATACCCAAGTTGAACACACGAAGATTGGTATCGCGTCAATTTGACGGTACTAAACTACGGTTGTGAGGCCTAACAGTATATAAGCAATACGTGAGTCGAGTGTTCACAAATACTGTTGTGGCACACCGACTGAAAGTTCAACCTAGTATCTAGTTCGGATGTGAATACACGCATTACCGACGTGCCCTAATCAGTTGGTGAAGCTCGTGTAAAGCGCCTTATATCAGTGGTGGGCTAGTTACAAATCCCATTTACAAACAGGAGTGATTGATTTTGAATGCATTCTAAATCCCACACCACCCACTAATAATCAGACCATTATCCACTAGCCACAGACACTATCACAGCGCGATCGGATGAAAATAATCGGACAGCTACTGTACATACCTTCAAGAACTGATCAATATGTTTCCTTTAGAGGTAGCAGAGTAGGAGTTCAACTTCCGATTCGGAAGCAAATAATAACAAATGATGAACTTTAACAAGAGCGAAACCGAAACTAGTTATTCATCTTAAAATGGACCAGTTAAGTATTTACTTGGATGCCAAAATGATATTCAGAAACCAGTAGTTTTCAACACGTAGTTTACACGCACAAGTAAGTTAGATGGCAACAACGCCGATTACTAATCGCATGGTTACGGACTGGAGATCCAGGGACATCTGCTACTTTTGTACAGGTTTACGCTACCTAACAGCCACCGATCGCTCAAATATGACCTAGCCCGTCCATTGGCAGTAAACACCTTGTGAGGTAAAAGCCGAAAACCTTTATGTGTGGCAAACGCCTCCCTATCTGGAGATGATCCACGGAGGATAAAAGGATGTTGATTCTAATTCCGCCAGTGTTCCCTATACCTGTTCGGAAAGTGCTAGGACAGACGGAGTCCAGTTGCCTTTGTTTCCAGACACAATCAATGTGTCAAATTTTAAGCAACAAAATGCCGGCTAACTACAGTAGAGCAACATTCTACCAAGAGCTGTGATATCAGAATAGTTCTTTACTGAAGTCAACATTTTCGCATCCATCTCACAATTTTTGCACACAGCACCTGCTTTTGATGAACTGCTTACTGTTTGGTGTGACCCATGAAAAATGTACGGCAGACTAGACATCTCCATAAA
The DNA here is from genome assembly GCA_008508345.1 of Paragonimus westermani. Taxonomy (NCBI): domain Eukaryota; kingdom Metazoa; phylum Platyhelminthes; class Trematoda; order Plagiorchiida; family Troglotrematidae; genus Paragonimus; species Paragonimus westermani. The sequence continues at coordinate 71,793 of QNGE01002562.1, forward strand.
CTAGACACTCTTGAGTTTCTAAACTAGTCCCCACTGAAAGGTATCGTCACGCTCCCCCTACAATGAATATCTAGTTTACCTCCCTATGGTGGATACCCCGATGCAACCGCGCAGCTCGACTTAAACCAAGAGTGTTCTAAAAAATATAGACTGAACCATACATATCCGTATTTGGCACACGGAGGACTTCACTGACGCGGACAACCGTGAGTGTTCCGGTTCGTTGTCCTCTGTTTTATCGGCGTTACTCACATCCTACCTAATTACCAGTCATAATCAAGACTAGCTCACGCCAATCTGCGCAACCTACGTTTTGCTAACAACCAATTTCACCCATGCTGTCAAAGGAGAGCATCCGCTAGAAAGAGAACATCACCACAACAGAGGTGCTAAGACATACGATAAAACAAACGTAGAAAAACAATGGGGTCGTTAACAGTAGCACTGAAGAGTAAGAAACCATGTGGCTCAGTGGCCCTAAAAGAAACAATATGAGCAAACCGGCAGAAAACAAGAATACGTAGCATGAAAGGGTTGGTATTTTGACGTCAAATTTCTTACCAGTGGTAGATGGCAAAAATCACGAGAAACTTCCCTACACGAAAGTGCAAACAAATTCTCACTTCTTGAAGTATACTTTACTAGAAAACAACTGAATCAGCAAAGACTTCCAGAGTATTTACGTGCCAACAAAGAGTGTTCGCATTTTACCCATAAACAATAAAGCTAATCTTTTTATATATCGTTTTATGCCAGCAATGTCAGCTCTGCTCTGAAATCAGGGGACGCTTCAATCAGATCATACTGGACTTCCAATGAACACCCCTACAACTTGACCGCATGGGCACACACGAAACAGTTCAAGCATCTCGTCAGAGGTGAAATTACCCCGTAATTATAAGTAGTGGGTATCTTACTCATAAAACTATAGGTAACAGGTGAATCCTCACGGCAAACACACCGGCATACTGGACAATTCCTCTAGTTCTTAAGGGTGTCTATTGTGAAGGAGGGATACTGCACGTTATTAAGAAACCAAGCGGAACAAGTATGCATTTAAATGTGCCTGATAAAATGACTGACGTTATTTGTATGTAATAAAGTGTGCGACTCTAAAAGTTACGTTTCCAGTCAATTAGGACTTATAAGAGAATAGTTGCCACATCCCGAACGGAAGGAGCGTATGATAGTAACAGAAAATGTTAGACAATCACATGAGGCGTCATGTTTCAGCGTGTAAGCGCTAAAAACAAGCTGTCTAACAATGCCTGATAAGACTCGCATCGAAATCCGTATGCCTGCCTGCGATGATGACTAAATGGATAAATCCGCCGAAACACTGGTTAGGCAAGCCGAATAGCGGTTGTGTTCATTTGTGTTCACTTTTGTTCCAGACTGACCATTTTATACAACCTACCCTATGAACGGAAGCAATTGAAAATAAATAGGCATTATGAGGAAAAACCACACATCCCCATGCATACGCGGGAAGATGAATACAATCAGGGAAAGCAAGCTGAAATTCAGTGACATTTTAAGCTACAACACATTTAAGAGCACGATCCAGTAGTTTTGTCTCGTACGTTGATTTGAGGGTTTTGATTGTGCAGTGAGTGAGTCAGTTGCTGTCACATGGGTTAAGAGAGTGTCTACTGTTACACTTCTCAATATGGCACTGAATATGTGGAAAATATTATCATGGGAAAGACTAATGTCATTAAAAATGAGTATACAGAATGGATGACGAACAGGATGGACTCAGTTCAACATGTCTAACACAAATCGTAGATGTGAGTAAGGGTCACTCACATGTATCTGTGGGCACACCTACTGGCTGGTACATCAGTGACACTACTAATCGGTTTGATGCTGTTGTGGGGGCCCTAGGTTAGGACAGAGAGGGGCAACCTGTACGTTTGACAGATCTGTGTCATCAGGACAAGTGCGCAAGATTGACCTATTAACTGCGGTATAAAAAGGTAGATATGCAGTTTTGTAATATGGCAGTACCATCTCGTATGCTTTCGTCAGTTGCTACACATAACAGCGCGGCGACGTTTACATTGGCAGAAGTGATCGATCCCTGCGATTTAGAATGAAGGAACAAGTGCCAAAATATATCGAGGACTTGATGTGCGGCGTGAACCGAAGCGACCCCACCAAACAACGCAAGCCGGCTTCTTTGGTCGCCAGACACATGTGGTCGACTCAACAAACGCATCCCGTGTATTGGTGCGTCATCACAAGCACGTCATCCATAAGTCACTTCAGGCGCTGATTGCCATACGTAGCAAGCCAGTGCTCTGTGTGTAAAAGTTGTTTATCTTGAACCTCCGTCTGCCATGGTTCTGACCAATGGCAGACATGGACTTGATGTAAGAACCTAATTCGCGTAAATATTTTTGAGGTTCATTGCTATTATTTGTAGCAACTGACCAGAACATACGAAATGGTACTATGATCTTGCGAATTTGTTATTCAAATGTGTAACTGTGGAAGGATGCTTTATAAAGGCAGATTTGTTTTCGCATTGATAGTCTGTTTACTGTAAGGATACTTATTACAGAGAAAACAAAGGCCCACTTTTTATGCAGATAATTTCTTCGTTACACGGAGTTCATTCTTGTGAAGCTGATTTGTGTGCTAGTCGACGGCCGAAACGTTTAACAACCGACGTGTTCAGAGGACAAGAACAGAAAATTGAAAAAGATCATTGCGTTCATAGACCTCATAACAGTAAGCACAAAATAAACAGACATACTCTGTTAAAGGTGGGGAATATAACTGAAATGACCTGATAAACATTGGGCAGTACTTACTCGGCAAGATAGCCGTGTGCTCGATGAAGTACAGGGTTTAAAAGCGATTGAACCAAAGCTATCCATACTTTTTTGTGGCTGTACAAAAAGTGGAAAGGTGAGTGCCAATAAAAAAGGAACTTTAACCATGGATCACTAGCGACTTTAAAATCTGTTCATAAATACCATAGCAAAAAGGAAGGTAGGACTCGAGTTTCAAATCAGTACTTATTAGTCTAACATAACAAATACACGTGCGCGATCAATGAATGACAAAAAAATCGGGTGTGTACGGCAAACTCGTAAACAACCAGTTAAGGTAAACGGCCATTCGACAGACAGTCAGACATACTTGTAGCGTCCAAGTTCAACAATGGCCATGTTACCTGCCGTAGAATTGACTATCCAGGCGTTTCTGACAAAAATTAATCACGGACCACCATATTCCCAGAACACATCTAACACACCTCTGTTTCCGCTCTGGAATCCCTTAACCTTAACTCGGTATTCCACTAGTCTCTGTTTACAATACAGAAAGATGCGCTCATTCAGTTGCTAACTGGTCACGTCTCCTTAAATGTAATTATCAATGAACTGTTATCCGGTTTGCACGGGCGTTAGCTTGACTTGTACCAGTTATGCAGTAAATGGTCACAGCTATCAGTGTCCTGGAAAAGGGACAATCCAGATGGACAAGAGATTAACACATCCTCAACCGATTGTCGCATATTCGAGACAGGTAAAAAACCATAAACTTACCTCGAAGGTTGTTATAACTCGGTCTGTATTCATTGATACACGTTTCGAGTCGTCCATTGAGAGACATTCATAGTTTGCAACATCTTTTGATGTTTCAAACGGGACTTCACTTTCCGTAAGCACCTGCTGCTAAACAAGATGAGATACAGAAGAACAATAAGATGGTTTGCAGTAATAAAAACATATATGTAGTTCACAGCTTGATGATCAAACTAGAAATGGTCCGAAATATAGGTAGGATATGACGGAATAAAAGTTTTAGATATGAATGAATGCTTAAGGTAGGACAAATAAGGCTAAGTGAACTTCAAGCTGAACAAATTGCTTGAGTTAGATCTATGTGCCTAAACTGCCATTATTATCAGCATAGACAGCAAAATACCTAAATAGGGTACAAGCAGGAAGAGAAACACAACCTCTGACCGGAAAGGAGAAAAAAGATGAGTGGAAGGGACCTAACTGTTAAATGAAGTTGAATCTATAATCACATATTAAACATCAAGCTGTCTACCTACCATGCTGCCCTCTGGCAATACAGCCCGCAGTGTAGCCTTGCCTTACATACGCGACCTTATTGCCTCAAAAAAATATCTCTCTGCCGCCAGAGGTGCCCCCAGATTGGTGAATACCGCCCTAGCCTTAGAGATACGCGCCTCCACTTCATTCCCTGCACCGTCGCCGCCAAGGATGAGGCTTCCCAAGTACACAAATCAACAACTTCACTATCCCACGTCCAAATCTACGTAATCACAACAATCATGCAGAGGCATTTGGCAATTTACGGCTGCAAAGCAAATTCCGAATTAATTAGCAAAATGCGAAATGGCGTCTAGCATTGTTCGTGCTGCTTCGAAGTTCTCAAACAGTAACACCAGCGAAATCAGGATCCGTCAGTCATCCATTGGGCAAGAGGCCGAGGCCGACATCCTGTGAGTGCCGAAGACAGTTATCCATTAATTCACCCACGACGAAATTAGACAAAAATGGTGAAAAAGAACCGTCCTGACGTATGCCGCTCATGGTACTGTAACTTTCAGACAGTTCACTGCAGACCATAACCTGGGCTGAAATATGGGAATAAGGCGCCGAGAGTATGTTCGCATGCTTGGTCGGGACACTCCTGCGTTCAAGCGACTCTAAAAGTGTGAATCGATCCACCGAATCGAACGCACTTTTATAGCCGGGAAATACAATTGTTGGCCAGTGGTACATACGACGTTGCTCCAGAAGTTAGTGAAGAGTGTAAATCTGACCAATACATTCTCGACCGAAGCGTAACCTTGCCTGTTCTTTTCGAGTGTTTGACATCCGAGTTGCAGTCAGTTGACGGCCATAATGAATGAGAGAAGTCTAATAATCACTAGAGTCGAACTGATTTCCTCGTGGTTTTCACAACAGTCCCCGACTCCTTTTTTGAAGATGGGATCAAGTATCCAATGACCCCATCATGGGGGGGGGAAGTCATCGTCATGCACACACGTTGAAACGACTGTACCAATGCTTCTACTGACATTTTCCCATTTTTTTAGAAGTGCCGGCACGAGACCACCTGGGCCAGCAGTCCTATTACGCTTGAAAGCCGAAATGCAATTGCGGACATCAGTCTAAGTGGGTGGCCCTAAAACTACCGACCAGGGTATTGCAAGTTTGTGGCGGTAAAAAAGTAGAAGCAGGGGACCAGTTAAATTGCCTCTCAGTGTTCCGTAAAGCACTCCAACATTTTGGACTTATTACAGAGCAGTGTGCCATTTGCGTTCCTGATAGCCCCATAGGTAGATGGTCGTCTATGACCAGTAGTGCTGGTAACCTTCAACAGTCTGCCGGTTTCCATTTCCTTAATCTTCTCAATTGGTCGAACCTCACAATCTGCATCCAGGCTATGCTTCAGTTTCCTACGGATATTCTTTTGAAACTTGTAGTATGAAGTGCCAGAAGAAATGTTCCATCTGGCTTTTTATAACTCTAAGAATCTCTCCGAAATCTTGTTTGCTTAACCCACAAACCACTGTGCCGCATGATACAGCACCTGCTTCACAAATAGCTTAAGGCATGGATCGAGCAGCTATTAGGATCTCAGGGATGAGAACGGCTGAGCCTGATTTCTAGGTTAGTTTGGTACTTGTGCTTTATTGACAGCATAGCCAGCTTATCAACAGTCAGCCGCTGTTGTCGGTGGGGTCGTTGTGCGGCAACAGTGAGAACAAAACAGCAACGCACTAACGCATCATCTGGACCCAAATGTGTGCTTTAATAACGAGAGTCGTGAATGGAGCCATGCCACCTATAGCCAACAAATGTATGGTCTATCTGAGAATAGTTCGGAATCGGAGAGGGCGTATAATGTCTGAAAAAAATGCTGGCTAAAAATAAGTTATATTCAACGTACAATTGCGAAAGTCGCCCGATATTATGTAACAGATGTGATGCTATCCCAAATCTGTCACCTAAACAAGACTCGGTTACACCAAGGCGGCCGACCTGGGCGCTACAGTCAGATGAAGATCCGAATAGCCTCTAACCTGGGCATTCAGCATTGACGTATACAGTCCATTGGATGCGCACAATTCAGCATGAGTGCCAGATTCTTGAACACGCCCGTTCTCCAGTACAAAGATTCGATCAGCCTTTTGCACGGTAGACAATCGGTGAGCTATGAGGATCACAGTTCGTCCGACGCTGGCCTGATCAAACGATTGTTGAATCGCCTGCTCTGACTCGCTGTCCAAGGCTGAAGTGGCTTCGTCCAGAATAAGAACACGCGGATTACGAACTAAAGCCCGAGCGATAGCCAGCCTCTGTTTTTGACCAACAGACAGTGCACCACCGCTCTGAGTTACTTTCGTTTCGTAAGCCTACAGAATGAATACGGACAATACAAAAAAAACAGAGGAATAAACAGGTTACATGGTAATGATTGTCACGCCGCATGTACTCACGGGGATGAAAGATCAAGAAAGTAACATTACATACTGTTGGAATTTACAAGAAAACATGAACTAGACATGAGTGACGGTAATGTAGTGAAAAACGCATGCACAATGAGAATAAGAAATAATAATGACGTGGAGCGTAAACCATAAGGAAAAGGGACAGCGACATAAAGACTGAACGCGACATGTGAATCGAGTGTGGCACAGTAAGACAGACATCAGCCCTATACCGATCTTATTGATGCCAACTCACGCGGGTTACACAGTAAGGCTCATAAAAATAGCAGTTCAATCGCCTAACTGTTGAATGTTCTACAAAAGTCGAACAAGGTTTAAGTATTCGAAAGCCTGGTGTAACTTCGAATAACTTTACTATGAGAAACAATAACCATAATCAGATATCAGTGTCTCACCCACTGAACACGAGAGCTACGCAAGTCACCTACTGGTAAGTGAGTTATACGCATGAGCCACGGACACTGTGTGGGACTCCTAAGAACTCCGTATCACTCGTCCCATCACAAGTCAGAGTCACGATGAGGGGATTTGGGGTGGGGTCCTTCAACCCCACTCTACGACATACCAACATTGACTATATATATATATACATAACGTTACTATCAAGAAGATGGTAACTTTTAATAATTCCGGTAATATACAGAACACGTGCACAATAAATTCTACGCCAACTCAGACGGCGTCACCAACCAAAGACCCTCGATGTCCTTTGGATCTTAGCTGTGAAGACAGGAACAGTCCACTGAAATAGGCGTTTGAAGCAAAATCGTCAGTTCTTTGGTAAAGGCTGGGTCCCCATCGTTAAAAAGGCTGAAGAGAGTTCGTCTCAGCCAGATGCCTTGTGAAATCCCAAGAACTCAGTCAAAATTGAGACTTGTGATCACTAGAGCGGAGAAAATGTCAACAAGTCAATGAACAAATGGGGTACTTGGAAGGGGTAGTCAACACCTCAGGTAACCGGTTACACCGTTTTTAAAAATGCTCAGACAAGCATCCGATAGGTTGTTGCGTGTTATGGACGGCCCCACCAATGCCTTCGCCCATTGCCTCATTCACACCTTACTTTCTGCTACCCGTTGTTCGGGCGAGATGAAGAAGTTTCAAGAGTTACAGGTAGCAGTATCGTGTTCACCTATGATAGCGCGTTATGTCTAGCAGGCTTTGAGATCCCATCTTATTCACCCTCACCATTTCAGGCAAGCAGTCTAGTACCGGTTCCCGAATATAATGTTCCAACGAATGTCGAAAAGTTCGAGTGTTCGCAGAGAAGCCCAGCGATTAGCAGATGAACGAACAATAGTACCAAGCTCATACATTACATGCCAGACGCGCGATCAACGTGCATCAATGTCGTTTGTTGAGTGAGAGTATAGAGAAGAGGCGAGTGAGCTCTGTAAGTCCACAGCAAACCTGTCTTCGTCAGCTTGGTTGTATCAACGGCTGCCCGCGAAGTGGCTTCCCACGGAAACGCAAAAAGCAAATTACGTACATCGGCGCATTGTCAGATTCCGATAAAGCGCTCCAGATTGAGTTTCGGTCATGGGAACACTAAGACAATCGGGGGCTGACGGCTATAAGATCAATCCGTGTCCATGACTGAAGAGACGACGGTGGTAGCTGGAAGGAACCCTGATATGTGAAGCGCCGAAGATTAGTGGTCGCTAGAATCAAATAATCATTAGTATGAAATGACAACAAACGTGCACAGCTTACTGTTCGACAAATACCCTAAAAGAGGTAGCCGCCTACGTTACGCTTTCAGTATCAGTCTGTTCACTTGACCTTTCGAGTCTTCATTCAATGCGCAACAAGGTCAGTGCGTCTCATGCTGTGCAGAGGGCTCGTGAACTAGCGGTAAAGTAATTTTTTCACCGCATCCAGACCGCAGTCTGTAGGAGCATATAACGCAGCAACAAAGAGACAGTGTTTGTGATGAGCGCCTCTCGACGCAGTGACCGTAGCTACCAGTGTTTGGACGCAAAAAACGGCTACTGACGAGAACCCAGTCAAACGATGTCTTCCACAAATGCACTTGGAGCAATTCCAACATTGGACTGGCCGGTAGATTGAGCCGCAGGGCCCCAAACGATCAATTATCAATCTTCAACCTTGAGCCTCACCAATGTATGCAATGGCTCGGATTGTCTTCGGTCTTCACAATGGTTTACAAAGATGTAATGTAACAAATAGGCATAAACGTATGGCGAGGAAAAACGAAATAGACAAACAAGAAAAATCGTTTCGTGAAAAAAAAGTTAACAAATTTAGGAACACAGGCTTGTGACGCAATGCCGTGTCAGACAACGGTGTAGATAGTCACAAACTCTCTAACCAAACAGATGGCACCTAGCAACCTTGCTGACAGCCTGTGTCGGAATCGTAAAGACGTGTTTCAGTAAGGCTGCAGATATTGCTGAAAAGTCATGCAAATTGCGTACAGAATTTGCCTACTAATTTATTTGTGTTTGAACACTGATGACATTCATCATCAACACCACCATCATCATCATCACCATCATCATAGACAGCAATACATCAGTGGTTCACACTAATCCCCAACTGCCACACAACCATGATGAGAAAGCAAACCCTACATAGGAAGAGAGAAGGAAAAAAGATGGGAAGGGAAGTAACTAGTGAAAATACTGAAAATTGACAACATTAAGCTCACATAGCCGAGCAAAGGTATCAACTGAGTGCTTGGTGCACATACGGCTACGAATTCGATTGCAGACAGCAAATAAAGTCTGTGATGTGTGTCTGAACACCGGGCTGGTGGATCACTAGGCAAGGGAAGGATGAGATAAACTGTTGTAGTGCGGTGTAGTGCAGCGAGAGCCGAGTCGGTCACTATCAAACCGTTATGGTAGAAATAGGAGGTTATATGGGAGTAAATAAGTAATGATCATTGCTCACAAGCGAGAGTGGTTGAGCGTTCAGATTTGATAATTCGGTCGTGCCTAATGTGAGGTCAATGGCGCAGTGGTTAACACGGTTGCCTCTTGATTGGAATGGCCGGAGTTCAAATCCCGGCAGTGGCAAGGACATGCACTACTGATGAGCTCTAATGAGAGCAAAACTCGAGTCCAGTGCTTCTTTTCGAAAGAGGCTGGCTGGAAAGTCTATCTATCTATCTGCGATCAAATGTGAGTGATGGTCAACTTGAAAAAAAAGTATATAAGTTCGTGAGGGTAGGAGACGTCCCAGTTACTAACCCTACATTTGAGACAATTGCGTTATTTTTGACACCAAAAATACCGACTTTGCCAAACTTCCATTCATTATTATAGTTACCTACAAAAATAGAGTGGCATTGATTATGTGCGAGGAATAATGTTCACAAATCAGTGTCCACATGTTTTCCGGCCCTAAAATTCAGTCGATCCAAAAACCGGAAGTCATAGTTACAAACAGTATTGTGGCGGATTACTGCCACTAGTCATCACATTAATAGAGATGCAAGCGCAACAATTCAACCACGATAGGCATCCTTGAGTCTACGTTTGCCACATGTATCATATTTGACAGAAGACGTCTACATAAAATTTCACATTGTTGTTTTTCTCCTATCCACTAATTCATCATTTCTGACCATCACTCACTTGAAAACGATGGATGGCAACCATCACAGGGAATAAAAGCTCAGAGAGACGATAAGTACTTTCAAATTCGGTTCCTACTGGTTAAAACGAATTCGTTCTCATTGCTGAGCATGCCCGAGTCAGAATGCCGAAACAATTAGCTTAGGCAGTACTGATGGGTCGTACACTCTTCCGGAACATCCATAAGAACTATGGGCGTACACATCCCCGTTTTTTATAAGTAACATCCATCAGGAATCCGAAAGCTGTTACACATGCAGGTGCGGCATACTTTGACCTAGCAGCATTTCCAACATTACGATTCTTTTTTATTTAAAATGTGACGCTTAATTTTGCGGATTGCTATACACAGCTTATGAAAATAAAGTGTAGCACCTAGAGGTAACAATCACAGTTGTTTTTCCGTGGAAAGACAAAAATAATCCATTTCTGCCGTATGAGAACCATCCAACATTAATTATCCTAGGTTGAGTTTTATTTATAAGAACTTTTGTTATGCATTCGTACATTCTCACACTTCGGAGAATACCACCGACTGAAGTAGGTTTGAACGATTGTGTTACTTACCGTCTCCTGTGTAGAGTGCATGTCTGAAACGAAACCAGGCATGTAGATTCGTGGAAGTTGGTAATCGGAAGCTTACACTTCCATCTCCATGGTGTTGACGACTAGGTGGAAAATTTCGAGAACGTTGTGGGAGACGCAAAGGTTGTTAATTTCAGTGAACACTTTCAGTAGGAGCACTATTATGCTGACGTGTGACAGTTCCCAGAAATTGTGGAAATAAAGCACCTTGTAAGATATCTTACTAATTGGAGTAAGTTTCTGTGTACCTGGGACGGTTAGCTGTAGCGTATGTAGAATCAATCTACCATTCGTTGTTCAACACGTTCATCGTTCACACGGACGATCACTTCACGGTACCCAAGGATTCTGTTGAATGAAGATGCTTCATTCGACCGCCACGAGTAGGTAAACCCTACATTCATTTATACGATTTGCATTAGCTCAGCATGATTAGTTTCCTATCACAAAACATCTCAACAATAAGCAGGCTGGATGGTGACAGTCTAGGCAACTCATATCTGGAACAAACGCAACAATCAGAAGTGGAAACTGTGATCGTGATTGTTAGTTGGTGTCGTTACCGTTGCGGACGCAGTCCACTGTAGCAGACATTCAATGCACATGTATCCTACCACCTGCTTAAGTGTCTTACCAGGCGTTGGTGGTCTGAGTATACTGGATCAATAGGTTCCTGCTTTCTGATTGGTTGATCGTCAGGCTGGTCATACTTATGGTTAGCCTCACATTCGTTTTGGTCACCTGAGCGGTAGAGATCCAGTGTACGCTATCAAATTTTGTGTTCTGATTCCGCACTGCTGGTAGGGTTTTACCGTTTGGGGACGGTCAGTAACAGATCATTTTCATCACGTCATTATTATTTGAGGAAGCTCAGAAGCTTCTTAGGCAGCAGCACGAACTGAATGAAGCCACTTAGTTGAAATTGACTGAAACCAAGGCGCAGAAAATGACAATACAGCGGAGTTCAGCAGTTGCAACCACAGCGTCCTGTAGCCCTCGTCTCGCCCTCTCACGCGTCCTGTCACTTGACAAGCTGACTAGTCTAAGCGACGCTCATTGCCCCAACCTGCATATGCCCGTTCACCGGCCCGACAGCTCTCTTCCATACCCGAGCGCACGCACGCGCGTAGTCACCATCTGCGCACTGAGCCAATTGGAACGCNGGATTTAACTATCAACCGGACAGCGGCATCAGGTTCGAGGCTTCGTTCAGGCGTTATGAAGACCTATTCAAGGAGGATGCAGTAAACTTAGATGATAGCGCCCACGTCCGACTACTTCTACGCACGCCAGGTACAACGGAACACACTCAATATTGTAACCATATTATGCCAAAGAACCTACATGAACGTTCATTCACAGGCACTGTGTGGTGCTTGACTGGCAGTTTCAACGAACGTATGTCATTGTTCAACACTCGATTTAAATGCTTACAACTCAGTAAGCGATACTCGGAGGAATTTTAACACTCGCCGGTGTGGTCAACCGTGAATGTGGGAAAGTCAAACTGTAAAATATCAAACGATCAGTTTAAAATCCGAATTTTTGTGTGTAGACTTAAATCAGAATCCGATGCCCATATCCGTACACGTATGGCACCTTGAAGAGAACCCAGACACGGCCGTGCAGACTGTGACAGATGAATGCTAGCGACTACTGAATTTTAAAAACGACACCAGAGTGGTTGAATACAAACGCAACGGCGACGAAAACGTCAATGTGTGTTATCCATAAAGCAGGAAACATCCAGTCGACAAGATTTACAGCAACACCACTGCGTGTGCGTTGGCATTGTGGAGAACGGCATTTTGCATGAATTTGTCAATTTCAAAATCACGTGTCAAAAGTGTGGGAAACATGAAAATAAAGAAGTTGGCTGTGGCATTGCATCCTCATTCAGACGGTCGCGAGGACCCAGAGAGACATCGATCTATTATGAAAGTCAACCTAACGTTGTCTTCGCCCTATTCGATGGCGATATTTCAAGTTACAGAAGATATGTTGACATTTCACTGAACGGTATGAGGGGATACGGCCTCTGACATTACAATTATCGCAGAGAAGAGATGGGATTATTTACATAGAATAGAATACGCGCAGACCGATCATGTGACACAGAACGCCTCGGGAATTCCAATTCCATTTATGAAAAGGTTAAAATGAGTTTCAACTCGGAAATTTATATGCTACTGGTACCCGTTACATTGCAAAGGATCCTAAGTTGAATTTACTGAGTACAGACTGGGTTGATAAACTGGGATTAGTCGACGTGCCATTGAATTCAACCTGCAGTCAATTTTCTCCAGTTATTAAAATTATGCCGGCCTATCAGACGTAAAGGTCGTCGGTTGACGCGGACTGAAAGGCAAAAATGATGTTACAACTGCGGGGACAACCTCATAACTTTTTTGCATATGGTCTTGGTCAGTGTACATAGGCAAAGGTTACCTTGTACCTTCGCTCAGGTACAAAACCAGTTTTCTATCCCAAAAGACCAGTTCCATATGCAGCTATTGCTTCGCTGGAGGATAAGCTGAATCAGTTGGAAAAAAATGTGTCACCAGTTCAGTAAATTATTCGGATTGAGGCACACTCATAGTAGTGATAAAAAAAGCAGGTGGGTCACTACGGTTAAGCAGTGACTTCTCAATAGGTCTAAACGAAGCATTGGAGACTCATCAGAATCCACTGACTGCTCTCGAGGACCTGTACACAAAGCTAAACGGTGGCAAGATTTTTTCTAAGATTGATTTATCTGAAGTCAATCTGCAAAGAGAAGTCGACACATACAGTAATTAGTTTCTAACCGTTAACACACATCGCGGACAGCATCTGTTCAACCGCCTACCATTCGATGTGGAGTGTGCTCTGGCGACCCTTCAGCAAATAATGGACACGATGTTAGCTGGTCTGACGTGTGCAATGGCTTACTTGGGCGACATAGTAGATCATAAGCCGCACCTTGCTTTCGTTTTCTAAGCGCACTGAATAACAGTTTTCGCGCAGAGTCCAACAAATGCTCTTTCTTCATGGAAAGTATTCAATATCTGGGTATCGTTATTGATCAGGAGGGTCGTAGGCCTGACCCAAAGATGAAAGCTATATCAGAAATGTCCCCGCCAACAAATCAGACTATCCTCCAATCGTTTCTGGGCTTGGTAATCTATTACAATAATTTTGTGCCTCATATAAGTGATATTGCTGTACCACTGAATAATCAACTTATGAAGGATTGTCCATGGTTGTGGTCAGAAGAATGCCAGTATTCGTTCGTACACATCATACAAATTTTGACCTCCAATTTGCTTGTAACCCATTATGATCCAAAACTATAAACAATCGTTGCGGCAGATTCAACGCGGTACGGCGTTGGGACAATTATTCTGCACCTATTTTCTAATGGTTCATAAAAAGCAGTCTCACGTGTTTGGCGCACACTAAATTCAACTGAGAACTACAGCCAAATAGAAAAAGAAGGGTTTGTGCTCATATTTACAGTTAGAAATTCGACACGGACGAAAGTTCATGTTGCATACAGACCATAGGCCTCTTCTGACAAATTTTGGTACAAAAAGGGTATTCCGGTCAACATTGCCAATCGATTACAGCGATGGGCTACACTGTTACTGGGATACAATTTTGAAGTCCGTTTCAAGAAAGCGTCGAATTCTGGGCACGCATACGCACTATCTCGTTTCATAACAAAAGAGACAACCACAAGGCTTGATGACGACTCAGTCAATTGATCAATATCAACAGATGAGGAAGTTTACAGAAAATTTTCACATTCAATCAGTAATCTACCAGTAACTACCAAAATGGCAGCAAAGACAACAGATGAGGACGCTTTGTTACAGAAAGTCATGTACTGCCACCAGAATGGTTGGCCAACTCGTTCAATATATATATGTATATATATACATATATACATATATATATATATATAAGATATACGGTGTGGGATCACTCACATTCTTTATCGTTCCAAACAAGATATGCAGACGAATGAGGATAATCTGGCTCCAAACGACCGAAAGCACGAAGCGATAGAAGTCATCAGTCGTAAAATTTCTGTACACAAAAATCCCATCAATGCCTCACGACGACACTGCAGTTAGCAGTCTCGAAACCAAGAGGTATGATAGTCACCGGTCAAACTCAAACACATGGTGATAATCGCCATAGAGTTTGTCATATATTACATGCTCAGGTTACAATTCTAAACGATACACACTTGAACGAGCAGAAAGCATTAAATACACTAGGAAGCCTAAATAGTTTGGCGATTAGGTAGGTAGGCTCAAGGGAGAAAAGTTTCATTGCAGTTACTGAACGAGGTTACCGATCTATATCACACCCAACTGAAATGAACGAATTTTACGACAGTCAACTTGGGCCACAGTGTCTATAAGACGGTGCACCTAAATAACTCACATTTGGGAAGCTCGTGATAAAGTGATGGGCATTAGCCAATTTAGCTGCCTCGATCACCTGTTCATCGGTAGCGTTCAGATTTCCCATCCGAATATTCTCTGCTATTGTGCCAGTGAATATCACAGGTTCTTGTTGCACAACTCCAATCTGCGAGCGGAACCAGTGTAGATCCAGTTGTCTAAGGTCTAAGTCACCAACCATAACCTGAAGGTCGATTACAAAAAAAGCTTTGAGGAACTTCACGTTGGTAAGAAAAACATTTCAATAAATCATCCGTGACGTTCAACGAAAAAAAACAGACCTGCGAATCAGACACTAGTACGGAGGGAACTGAGTGTGAATTCATTAAGTAAGAATTTTATACATAGAATCGTAAGCGACAGATAACAAGTGTAACCACGTTAATAAACATCAGCTAGCATGAAATGAGTGATAAAATTGATTCCATGTGAAACACAGTAGTGTAGGTAAAGGTAGACTAGATTTCAAATTCAGGGCCTCAATTTAATCGAAAGTATGCCTAGGTGTACGACAGTAAACGTTAATACTTGAATTAGCGTTAGAAATCTGTCTTTCAATTGTTGCTCAAATTGTCTGTATGCGTTAAGCCGATGCATGTAACCATGAACCGCGATTCAAATGTAGCAAACTTTTGATGAGTTGAACATTTACTGATAACGGCAGGGTAGTTCAGGTGGCTTTGTGATTAGCAGGTCATCAAACCGTCTCAATTCGGAGCCTCGAGGATGGCAAATGGGATATTACTGAAGACTATAAAGAAGGAGACACGTGTTACCAAAGAGTGATAACTTTATCTTACACTCTTTTAATGTGCTGCATAACGCCAGGCATCCGATGAGGACAGGTTGAACAAACCATAATAATGAACGTTCGGCATACAAAAGTACCCTGGCTGTATCAATTTGGCGTCCCTGTTTATATCGCTCAGGCATCAAGACGGCGTTTCATCACGTTCTTTTCTTTTAGCAGGTGAGTGAAGGCAATAGCGAAATGTTAACAGCCTATAGCTACGGTTAGCACGAAGAAAGATCACATGAAGTGGCAAACTGTTGTGTCTACTGGTGCGGTAAAACCACGCTGGGAAACAAGTACTGCGCTGACAGTCGCAAGCGCGAAAGTGAGCATGCAGTGGCCATCCGGCCGCGATAAACGATTGGCAGTTGCGCATGACAAAAGCATCCAATTATATGCATGATTCAGCAAGTGTTAACAAATGTCAATCGACCTGTTTGGTGGGGCAGTTCGCCTATCATATTACAAACTTCAAAAACACAATGCTATCTTAATAATAGTGGTTTGAACACCTGCTCAACGGAAGGAGTCGCATTCAAACTGGTTAAAAACTGTCAACCAAACAGATAAGCCGACATGCACCGGGGCAAACACAATAGAAATGTACGAAATCGTTGTCGTCATATAATTTTCTACCAAGAAAATCTGATCACTACAACTAAGTGTTTTGTCAATGGAACAAGATACCGTTATTCAGCTGTGACCGCTGCACACCGAAACACACTGGTTCGACGTCAAGCAATGAATGTGAAAAGTATTGGAAAGAATGAACTGAAGACAGCAGAAAAACAAGCGTAGAGGTTAATATTAAGCTGACTGTTTGTGGTTTGCAGCCAAGCTCACGTGTCCCACAATTAGGTGCAAGTCTGCTTCCACCCTCGTCGAGGTGCAGTCATTTACTCTCTTTTATAGCGACGCAGGTGATTAAAAAAACACATACCATGTGACTGTGCACGACGGGAAACAGTGGTGCTAACAGAGTGGACTTGTAAATGACAAGCGAAAACAGTACAGAAGGAAAGTGGACAAAAACTAGCAAGGCAATGCATAACAAGTCAGCCATATTATTACATATCACAGCAACCACAAGGGAGCACACACTTACTGAGAAGTGGGAACTTTCTGACTAACTAGTTTATGTTATCCATGCTTGACGACACAAAACGCAAGATATTCAGGGACTTACAGTTCAGTACTAACCAGTTACAGTTTTTTTAACATATACATATGAACAAAGTAGCCCAGTTAGGTAGAAAATTGTTTATGCCCACCATTTCCTTCCAGTGGGCACACTACTGATCGTTCACTTCACTGTCGTTTTTAAAACTCACATATATGACGAAATCGTTGATTGTTCTAAAGTATCCTTTTGATGTTAACAACACCCTTTACTGACCGTTAGTGTACTGGCGAAATTGGTGTATGCTCCCGATGGCTGACGCTGCATTTCACACGAGAAATAAACGATATCAACTAGCAAATGGTTGTCGCACATTTCAACAGGAGGTGGAAACAGAAGCACAAGTTATGATGTGGTGCAACATTCCGAAAGGTTGGCAACGGCCAATCGGTCGGAAAATTAGTCCTTAGACCTTTGTTCACGTCGTCCTAAATCTAACCAGGTGGTGCGTCCCACATCCGTCGCGTGACGTGCGCCAAGAAATGGTTTCAAGTTACAGGGAGGTGACCACAGTAAAACGTGGGACCACCGCCTTGTGAATACGAAAAAACCTCTGAGTGACAGTTGATTTGGGTAAACAAAATGACGAGGATGACAGAACAAACTTGAGCTGGATGTACACAACGTTGCAATTCCATACAATCAGGTTAGGGATGATTGAACCTGAAAAGTCTATGCAAATACAACACGCACCAATTTTAAGACAGCAGGTGTCAGGCGCTAGCGTTAAGCAACCGGGATATGAAGTTCATAGACAGAGTATCTTCGACGCGGAATACGACAATCAACTAACATACTGGAACATGTTAATGACACGGCTCACTGACAGAGGTGTACGCATAAAAAACAATAAGCAAATATCCCGATAGAACAGCCAAGATAAGTGAATCATAAGTTAATTCTCAAATTATTAAAGTTGAGTAATTTTCTCCGTAAAACGTCGGGCGCACTTGTACTTTGATCCAAGTGATTAAAGTCTTTAAAAAAAACTAACCTAACAAACTGTGCAAACACACCAAACAAACGGAGGGGCGACGTGTTTGAACTTGGATATTCATTGGCTAATCAGTCACCACATGCTATTTAAGAGAAAAAAAGCAGCCAATAAGGATTTCACAAACACGAACGACACGTACCGAGATCAGAGTCTGATTACCTCTGAAAAAATGAACTGAACACAAGGGTGCAGAATCCGTAGTTGGCCGAAGTGTAATCACCGGTGTTGTCAAACATTCCGGCAGACAGTTTACCGGCAAGATTTTCGAATCTGGAGTCGCCTTGGTTAACGACCATGAAAACCAGATTAGCAATCGCGAAAGTGGTTTATCAAAGTCTTCTGTTATCCATGATGCGTACCAGTTCACTCGCAGTCGGAGTGACGTTGACATAGGCAAAACAGACCGACAACTATCACAGCGATTCAGCAAACACATCCCGAAGTGGCTGAAACAACTGATGACGCATCGGTTTCAACACCACGACAACAGGTCACCAAGTCGACCCGTTAAACTCATTCGAGATACTGTTGCGCAATCGAAATCCAAAGTCACGTTAGTGACTACATAATACTTGGTGCGCTTGTGAGTGTGTCTAGTCCCTGTTTGTATTCATCCGTATGATGTATGTAAATGACATGTTTTAGGTTTGCGGTTGACGAGAGTAGACGAAATGTCAGCATGTCGCACGGTCTTCTTTATTCTCTGATGAAATAAAACTACATCTCATTTGAAAGAATTCTGACTGCTTTAATTCGGCACCGGAGAAAGTTGTTACGATTCTGTGATTTACACATGGTAGTGAAGTATCAATATACTGGAAACAGACAAATGAGAAAACGCGCCACAAATGGATGTTTACGAGCAACACTCACTTGCGTGACGAGAGTGGAATGGGCAAAGGACGCTGACCACGTGGACAGTAAGTAAAGGACCTGGTCGGTAAGAGTCATCACTGAGACCACAAATTACAGTTCGATCTGCCCTAAGCAATACACTGACTTTTCACTGCGCATAGCCTCTAACTGTCAGATCTCAAAGATTAGGCTCGATCAAAATGTGCCTTTGGAAGGTGATGCTCTCTGGTCAACCTTACAACCCGCACAGGTATTAAACGTCGCGTACTGAAATGAAATTTGTTGTCACAGGAACAATGATTAAGATTAAAAAAAAGTGGGAATAAATTAGTTCGGAGGATATTTAAAATGGAAGTGAGCAAGAGTTAGCAGATGTAGATGAGATTGTTCGGAGCTTTGTAACTGCCCGATAAAGGCAATTTCAACTAATTACTAACCTTTGAAGATTTGATATATAGGTCAACATTGAGGCAAGCTGAACTTTCAAGACGAATAAACTAGGTATCCCAACAAGAGAATCCTTACTTAAAAGTAGCAGGGCGCGTCCAAATGGTGACGTCATTTGTAACGTTTACCGTCGTGCTACCTAGCGTAATATTCTCCGCGACCACCGACATCCAAGATCGGATTACGACTCAGAGAGTATATTGGGAAACTTTCATCCTTTTGGATAAAAAAGGGTAGCAGACAGCTTTGGGTGCGGTTCGTTTCAGCGACGGCGATGATTGGATAGCCGATAAAGTAACGATAACCTCGACCACTTCAAAGTTATCAGAAGCCTCATTAGCTCAATAGTAGGGATAGGAATTGAGCTACAGTTGACAGACAGGTTGGAGTTCTATGAATGAATGTGATGATCCTGAGATGGAATTTGCTCGACCTTTCAAGTGTGAACGACTCCGTAAGTGCCAGTTGGAAACCATATGAACAGTAAAGGATGTCACACAACCATGTGAGAGGACAGATAGGGTGGTAGACAGAACCCTATGAACGGATAAGCGCTGGTCACATAAGCTAAAAGAAACAACGTCTGAGAGAAGACTAGCGTACTAAAGGTCTGTCGGCTATGACCGTTGATAGAGGTGAACAAATTGATAGAACATTTACCGTATCACTTCAGACTATACGATGTGTTCTGGGGATAACGTCAACCTTATCAGGATGAATACTGGACTGCTACAAACGCAACATGAATGGAATGTATAATGTTTTGTTTACATTATCTACGCAATGCCATCAATACATAGCGTGCAAACAAGTCGCAAAGTGTCAGAGAGAGAGAATTTACCTTGCCACGAACAGGATCATAAAATCGTTGTAGTAGGTGCATTACGGTACTTTTACCACATCCACTGGGACCAATAAAAGCCACTGTTTGGTGCTGTTCGATGGTCACATTGAAATTCTCCAAAACCTGAACGAGAGAAGTGAAAATTGCACTGAGCTACCAAAAACCGCGCGTAAGGGAGAAACAATGGTGGATGGTATTGAATAGAACGTATCAGTCAATTTGATGACACTGAGAATTATGATTAGCACGGTTCAGATGGTCAAAAAGATAAGGAGAGACAGGCAGAAGGAGAACACTTAAAAATGGTTTTGGCACAGTTCAGAAGACAGTAGGATTAGTGCGCAAGCCCCATAATTAAACGATTTAATGACAAACAACACAAGAATAGAGAGAGCGAACAAACTAATATAATCCAGGTGGATATTTGATGTAGTAACAAGAGCGCTTTGAACCCAGATAGCGCACTGGTAGTAGGATAACGATGTGGAACAAACTGGGTAATCACAGAAAGCAGAGTAGATTAAGGACAATGGATCACGAGACGAGAAAGAAAGCACAGATAAAGTGAAACCTCACCAGTTTATCGGGTCGGGAAGGGTAGGAAAATGTGACATCTTCAAAGCGTATCGATCGGAAGTCGTCGTTTGGTCGTAGCCCCTCATGATCCTTATCAATAGATGGTTGCTGAGGAAGGAAGGATAAGTGAGTGAGTTTAACAGCTAGAGTGTCCAGACTAGAACAAACAAGATATAGGTTGTGGTGAACAAAATACCAATAAGACTGACATGATCAGAGACACCAATTGGACTGTATTCATTCACTGAGGCAATTCAACATACAGGCTAGCCTGAAGCCATGTCATTACACGTAACTCAGGTGATCATTTGAAATATATACGGAATCAAAGTGAAGGAGAGTATACAGCTTGAGCTAGAAGTGAGGATATTTAAGACATTTTGGTGGAGCTGATCATTCTAGCCTGCTGCGAAAATGCCTAAATAAGCGACTACGAAAACGGTTAGACGACTACCTAGTTAGATGTAGATTCAATACCAGGATAAACGGAGAGCTGGCAGACTGGTTCAATGTCACACCAGCGTTCCCCATAGGTTTATTATGGAGATCCTTTATCTATCTTTTTGTGTGCTGAACACTGTCAACTCACCGACACTGTTACACGTCGTCAACACGCACAATCACTGGATGTCCAGATGTCGAAACTGTACAAAATGACTACTGTAATCACAACTAACAGTCCCGAGAAAAAAACATGTCACTGAATGTAAACTAACGTAAGCTATTGAGATTTGTAATCAAAGTTGCGCTGACTAACATCTTGGGGGCACAAAACTATCCATTTTCGCATGCGAACGAGACCAATGAAATTTGAGTAACGGACTATTCAGGTGCATTCACTGACTGTGAAGCTATGGTTAAAAGAGCAAATGCGACATTGAACCTCTTAAGATAGTCTTCTCATTATGTTCAATACTATAATCCGTCCACAGCCGGGAACGAATATACAAGCCCGCAGTACCTACCTTCAAAAGGAAGCGCTTATGGAAGATGTCTACAGATGGTCAACTTGAAGAAGCATGAGGCCCAAAAAAATTCTCCATTTGGAGAGGTCATTGAAATTAGGTTGATTCCCAGTGGTATACCTAAGAAGTGACTTCGGTCTCTACATGGAACATCCTCTCAAAATTAAGTATGGAATAGGTAAGCTGCTGTGTAAACGAAACCTACTCACTGTTACGATTTCCCCATATTAAGAAAGACCGTTTGATTCAGTAATCACAGCTGAACCGGAAGAGTTTCGAAAATTTCCTTTATTGCTGCATGTAAGTGAGAACTTGTTTTCCTCACATTTATAAACTGTCCAACATAATGCACTCCTTGGTCGAATGAGATAAACGAACGCACAAGCGAAAGTTTTCTTTCTCATATACATACAAATCTACGAAATGATCAACTGATCCTTGAAATGACAGAAAAAAATAAACAGCTATGACAGGGCCCAGCAAGCGGAACACCTCACATAAAGCAATGTTTGGCATGGCAAACGGTTATTCACTTGTCAGTCACACAGTACAGCGGTTGTACCAGAAAAGACTTCTGACCATCTGGCCTATACCAATACGCCAAGAAGATGTACACATTTCGTTTCGGCTAATTAATCACATATTATTGGAATGAACAAGTGTTGACACTCAGCGATATGGGTGTAGTAGTGAAGTGGACAACGGGATCCATAGCTTTAGATAACAGGGCCTCAGACGAACAGCTTCACACAAAATCAACAGATAGGATACTTCGGCAAGACGAGCTATTTCTTTTCCTACTAATATAACGTCAGCAAAAGTTTACATTAGAAAAGAAAACTGAAAAGTTTTACTTGCGAGATGATGCTGTAATAAAGTTTAATGATGAATCGATGTTTTCCTTACTGAAACGTGATCGCGGACGACAATTTTAAAAGTTGAAACGTGTCACACGAAAACAAATTCACAGTGGGCATTGTCCAACACACGTATGAAGTGTAGGCTGATGAAATGGGAAGAGTCAACTGGTCCTTTCTTACTTCAATGTTGACAGTCAGTCTCATACTGCAGTTCACACAGTGCGTAAAACAAGTGAATCCATTGTCCCCGGGTACCCAATCAGTTAGGGAAATTTCGCGCGCACAACTGAACGAAACTATTCGGTCGTGTTGAATATACACGAAAGTAATTGGGTCGAAAAGTGAATGAGAGGAGGTTGCTGAGTTCGACGTCAGAATCAATGCTTAAAAATGAATGGTCAGAAGGTTATCATTGAACATGCTACGCGTGGTGGGTACAATGATGTAATCGAAAGGCAATGTAGTAAGACAACCAACAACAAATTGATCATTGTCATTTGAAGAGAAATGATGTTGGGGCATCGGAATGAACACTGTGTGACAAAAAGTGCACAATGAGAAACAGAATAAAATGTACAAAATGTCTGTGGCAGTTTTTGTACTGGGTTCAAACTAATGGATCCCAACATGTGTTACGGACGACCACGAAACGATTACTCAAGGGTCTAGACGGGGTAAAACAGATACAAATACCGCGTATGTAACCAACAAGTTGGTCATAACAGAGGAAAGACTAGACAGGACAAGAAAATACAGACAAGGATTACGATGAGATAAAGTCGTCAGCAATCCTAGCATAAGAGTATGTGTGAGCACAACACACTGAAAAGAACCACTTTCAGAGGTCTAATAAGTGTACGCATGTAAAATAAAAGAATGTTCCGTAAAAGATAAAAAATGGAAATGAAACAAAAAGGTTGCCAGAATCGTTCCCAAGAACAGCTTCTTATATTCCACAGATGGCAAGGAAAGTGTGATTAGGACCCAAAACCATTTCATTTCATGTGAAATACCGTTAAATATCATGGGATACGTTCATGACGTACCTGTCGTTAATTCCGAGTAAAAAGGTGAAACCTTAACAATCTTCCGTCTGAATAACAATGATCAGTGGTTCCAAGGCTCCGAATCAGTTTTAACCGCATGCAACTCGCTACAGCGAGCAGCGAGATGGACCTCTAACACAGGACACAAACATTCAGTATTTAAGTTCACATGTGTAAAGCCAACACTAAACATGAATACGAAAGACATCTGAGGTTCAAAAATTGAAAGAGGAAAAAGGTTTTAATTTTCGTACACTCACTCTTTCAATTATCTGAAAAACACGTTTTGCAGATAGTTTGGCTGCATAGAAAAAGCGGAAATTGGGTAGGGCACCTCCGAGAAACAGACTGCCGATTATGACGTTTAAAAAAACCTGCGGAATAAGCGGAAGAGAGAAGTTTACAACAAATCGGGTGATGGTGACGGAAGCAAAATCTACGCTCCTCGGGAATAGGTCAAACATGTAGTCGACTCACATATAGTACCCCGAGGGTTTGAATGGGAAAGTGGATGTCTTACAATTAATAACTATTGAACGCATTAGTCTCTGCTGTACTGTAATCTCAAAATCGCCATCAACACCAACAGCGTGTGAGAGATACTCTGAAGGATGTCGTGGACATAATACATAATCCTTAGTAACATATGTTTGTACTCGAAAATTGTCTACAATACAACCAGATTGCAAACAAGAGGTCATACAGTTATAACTCACAGGTTACGTCCGAAATGATTGTGCAAGTGTTGGGTTTCTTTCACCTTCTAGAGCAACTCTGTTTACGAAAAAAATGTCTGGACCGTACGGAAGGGCTGTTCAGCTCTTTGGTTAAAACAAGTGCTCAACGGAAAAAGTAAGGAACAATGCAAGAAGAGGCTGTGCCTCACACAGAGGATGTTTGTCTATCCAAACGAGCACGACGCGCCCACTTGGGAAAACAGATAAGAATAACAGAGGTGAGAGAATGTTCGACGGAAGTATCTGTAAGTGATTTCAGGAAAAAACCACCGCAGTGGTTGCTGAAACCAACAACGTAACTCAGGAGGTTCGACCTTAAATACCTGAACAACCAAGTAACTTTGAATAACGTGAATTAAGTAGATGAGAGTGTCAAGAGTGAAGTGTGATGGACGATATGCGAATTGTAGGCTGGCATCAGTCTCAACGATGGAGAGTAGGCGATCCCAGAGTATGTCACTGAATACCTCCAAAAGAATGAACATGTAAGTAATCGGTGCGAAATTTTACGTGGCTTTCTCCAGTATTGAGGTTTCCAACAGTCAACCGACAATACACACAGATTTATAAGTGTGTCAGCTAAGGGGATTAGCTTAAACGAATGCATGCCGTTGAACACAACGAAAAACGTGGGGCTCAACGCCTTACAAGAAATGGGAGAAAATTACCTATAAGTGAAACAAGGGCCTGACTGCGGTTTCCAAAGTTAACCAGACCGTTTGTTGAGTTAAAACAGGGGACACGCTAATGATTTCATGCTTCATGTTCGACAGCCAGCTTGTTTGCCAGCAACGGTGGCGTTTAACGTACAGCAAAGTATACAATATTTCTTATTACCAGTCGATTTACAAGGTTAACTTACTACTGACTACTGGTCTACAACGCATTCCTTATTCCCTAGAAGGTTATTTACGCCACATAGAAGAAAGGCAACCTGTGTGAAAATAGACTACTTTAAGTGGACACCAAATGTCAGGGAAAAGCCGAGGTTCGTAGTGAGTAGATCAATACAGAACTTTAATAATTTCTTTTGCGCAGCATAGTCTCTCCAGCTCATGAGTTTGTATCCAGAAGTCTGCCACTTAGTGGGCAGCTATTAGAAGCATCTGCAGCCTGAGCTACAACACGCCGAATACGATCAGAAGTCAAAAAGGTTCGTTAAATCAAAAATTTCTCTCGCCCAACAAGTGTTTTCGAGTAAGCACCGACTACGTTCCATCTTACGATCTGAGCGAGGAATGATCAGACGGCCATCACAACTGCTGTCCAAAACTGAACGAGGTTCCAAACTGAAGCAAGCTAGGCTGACCAGTAACGTTTGCCAGTGAGCAGTGAGAACGTTGGTGCCACTGGTGAAAAAAAAACAAAAGCACGACGAACACGAAGCCTCGCTGGAAAAAAACCTAAAAATAAAAGAAAGTCGTACCGAAGCGACGGAATTCACCGGCCATTAAAGGCAAAAGGAGGACGGAGTGCATGCAAAAAAGACAGTCCGATAAGAAAAAAGCACCGAAGATATCCGGATCACAAAAGTAACTGAACGATGGCCACTCAAAATTTCCCGTTGGCGCTCCAAATTTACACAGCTAAGGTTTGTGGCGTGTGCCAAACACGATGTGCATGAACATCCATCAAGAGTGATTAACGTAAATAATTATTTGCCCTAGAATTATGGATGATCAACGCGGCAACTCGGTTTGAGAACTCAATAATTCGATTCACAATACATGAATAGTCAAATTTCCGGTAACACGATGACTCACTAAATTCTACATTGATGACGCTGGACTGGAGTTCAAAAATCGTTAACTTTTCCTGTAACGGAACAACCATTAGTAGTAAGCATAGTGAAAGTACACATTCTGTCTAATGACCGAAGTCATAGGACCACTTGCTACCCAGGCGGTGTGCTGAATCGTCTTACAAAGAAGTTTAACCACCGCAACTTCGAATTTATTTCCCACAGGAAGAGAGTAGTTTTTCAGATTGTACACTGTGAATAACTCGTCGAAATGCGGCTGAATAGGTCATACGTCAACTGAACACCGTCAACCTACCAAAATCGACCAGGTTTCGAATCCCAAACCAAGTGATTGGTAGTCTGCGCAATTGGTACTGGGGTACCGAGAACGCACAAAAACTGCAGAGCTCTGGGAACGCTTGATGAAACTCCCATATGTAGGAGAACTATGAGATTGAACCTGGGCACAAAATTTAGGCACGTTCAAGTTGAATATCACTCATATTTGATTGCAGTCTTCGCGTTCAGATAGATTTTCTTGTCAATCTCTCTCGAAAAGTTGAGAAATAAAAATATGGTGTGTACCTAGATGAGAAGAATCGGAATGGAGATAGACAAGGCTCGCTGGATGTAAATATCCCGCTATCCACTACGACTCTTAAACTTTCTATTACGATACGGCTTCACAACAACTGTGTAACAAATAAACACTTATTACGCAGTTCAAATAAATGGGAAAAGAAATAGCTCCCTGTATAAACAAGAACAGCTGGTGTTGATCTTGTTCACCTGTTTCTTTATAGAAAGTTATTCCAGTTTCAATGTTAGCCTACATGGGTGCACTCATTATTCGATACGCATCACATACTGTTGATTCAAGCTGCTGAGTAACAGCAAGAGAATCTGCACAAGAATCGGCCACATGAGAAGTACCCATACTCTGAAGCTTATTATTGTATGAATTAGATAAAGGTGTACATGCCGTTGGTACAAGCTATTGGTGTTTCCAGTGAATGAACTGAAGTACAGTATCCTTGAAACATGAAAGGTATCACGAACAACAGCACATTGATGGATATAACGTCAACTTCATACCGTATATGCGGAACGAAGAGAATGCGGTGTTACTTATTCGATTAACCGTTCTGGTATAATAAATGCTCGGCATCAAACAGTGCACCAGAAATTCGGAATTGAACGCAACTGTACAAAGACACCTGGTGTTATATACACTGCTTCGTTTTGGATTGTAAGCTAGAAATACCAACAGCTTAGTACTTCGAATTTCCACCAAACATTATTGACGTGTGTAGACGACGCTAAAAATGATCTAATCGGCCCATCCCTGCGGCAATTAACCTTGTACGTGCTTTACCACATGATGGGTTGAT
Source organism: Paragonimus westermani (assembly GCA_008508345.1). Lineage (NCBI taxonomy): Eukaryota > Metazoa > Platyhelminthes > Trematoda > Plagiorchiida > Troglotrematidae > Paragonimus > Paragonimus westermani. Next base: position 99,371 of record QNGE01002562.1, read on the forward strand.
GTTCACCATTATGCAGAACTTGTATTGATGCTCAAGAGTGACATGACGCGATACAGCACTTAAAAAAACGGGTACCTAAGAGTTCAATTTTGAGGACAAACAGATGCGGAACTAACTACTAACAAGATAGGAAGAACTTTGTGTTTATGGGCGGCATGAGAGGCGGTCGATAAAACTGTATAAGTCACTGGAGTGGGGAACAAGCAGAATCGATCGTCCGCGACTATCCGGACAACAAATCAAAAACTGACCCGAACCGGATGAAGATTATGGTTCGCCTGGAACACGGTGCGCTCAGAACGAATTGCAGTGAGGCTCAACCAAAACAAAACTGCCCAGGAGGAGACGTACCAATACAACAGAGCCTGCGTCATATTCGCCTTTAAGTAGTAGACTGATACCATACCAGAACACGAGCGCCGCAGAAGAATACACGGAAAACCCGATGAAGCCACCGGCTAAAGGAAAAATGCAATGAAAAAAACATTGTAACATCAACAATATGGCAGACGTCGTTTAAGCAACAGTATTTTACACGTTGATGTAGTGACGAATCGGAGCGTAGTGTATCAAAGCAACAAAACCTGCTTAGCCAGGAAAACAGGAGCACACACGAACACTTAGGGTTGCTCAAGCGTACAGAGACAATAACATTCTAAACAACAGCTCGAATTACACACTTGTAAACTGTGTAAACGTTTTGAATACAGCAGCTTTTAAAAACAATAGGGTGAAAAAAGTATTGTCGAGGAGTATAAGTATTTCAAATGGCAATGGTTACAGCGCTCCAGCACAGCAACACATTGATCGTGCTATATTTCCAGTCAGTTCAGAAACAAGAACGACCATGTGATATTTAAAGCACGTTGTTTTCGCTGTACTTGATTCATGAGGAATCGCTCGTGGCTGTCGTGACAGTCATGCATATAAGCTCTCGGTATTCGACAACCGTGAGCTTCGCCAGTCGGCACGTGACAAATGAACTGATTATATGGGAAATGGGACAGTGCACCATCTCGTAGTTTAAAAATCTGCAGGTTTAACGGTTGGGTCACGCGCCAACTGACCGGCCGCCACACCGCGCCTCGTTCAATACGGTTGCTGAAGGCTGGAGTAAACAGCAAGATGACCGAATGATGAGGTGGTTATGAGCCACTTGAATCGTATCCCTTCTGTTGCAAAAGATTAGTAGGGGTCCCCTAACACGTTAGGCAGTTCGCAAAACATCAACACCGCTGGTTGGAAACACTCTGGGAGATAAATGCACCTTACTAAACAGCCAGCTTCCATCCGCAAGATTAATGAGGCTTTTTCTTCTGGATTTCTTTAATTGCTTCCCGTGTTTTTTCCTAACACTTAATCACTACTGATATGTAGTAGGATATTTGGTTGATGCAAATTGAACATCACCCAATTCGAAATACAATGACAATCAATTGGGGGCTAGTAAAGAATCAATCGGCAATGACAGCTGTAACCAACCATCAAGGTGACGTAGGCAGCACGTCTAAACCAAAGTGTCGTGTTGATCGACAGCAGTCAGAATTGTATATACCGTGTGTTCTGGAAAGCGCGCTCCACTGGTGCGGTTGAACGAAGTACGAGAACAAGATTGTGCGCAACGAGGAAACCACTCGAGACAAGCCCACAGCATAATGAGTACGAGCACGCAAATGCTCATCCATGCCACTGAAGAATGGCATACACAACCGGCCATTGCCCTGGAGAGACGATTCAGGCCAGGCGCTTTGTGACGAGACGATTATGAGGAAGTGAGGCCATTTAACAAACGAAGCTCGGCCGTCAGACGGACAAACAACCACTGTTTCACAATCGAGTTATCATCAAACGCATTAAATGGATGGGTAAACTACGCCACTGACGCCTTGAGGATGCCATAAGACAGCCGGGTTAGGAAACCGCAACATATCCAGCTATTGGGCTATGCATCTGATCTAAGCAATTCGATCGATGCTTATTTTGTGTCACCGCACAGGTGAAACTTGGCTACATATCACATGATACGCTGTAATTTGGAAAAATTTATCACGTAGGCTAGCAGAAAACATTTTCGGACGACAGCGTACTAGTAAGGAATCCTACTGTTACTTCGGGTATGGTGTTTGGGCAGCAGCTCCTGAACGTTCCCTGGTAACCTTCGATTGTTTTTTAGCCTAACTGATTTCCGACCTGTTGAGATCGCTGGCCAGTTGATGACCCTGACTTACTTTTGGTACCTGTTCCTCAACATCCCGATTCGGGAATACACGGAGTGACCCACAGAAACTCCGACAGCATGCTTTCAACACCCGCTTGAGGATCCAGTAAACTACATTATTACACCCATAACCATTCGGCACGTTTAGTTCACGTGACTTAGGATGGGAATATTGCGTTGCAGAGTGTGAACATCACCTTTCCATTAGTACACAAACGGACGTCAAGGACAGACCCTTTAGTTTGCTGTGAATGTTTTCTATCGACAACATTGTTACCTTCAGTTATTTACCGGTACAACTCAGGAGTAAACACTGAAATCGTTATTTCCGAAAGCGTTATTTCTTATGTCAAAAAAGAAACCATTTTATTTAGGAAAGGTTACTAAGTCCAGGGAAGGGCCGAGTTTATGAGCAATTGTTTCTGAACACACAGGGCAGGGCTTCAGTCAATTGATTGTGACCGCCTCAACTCCAGACGTGCGATTCAAGTTCTGGCTACACGTGAATTTCCGCGGTAATTTCAGTGCATCTTTCTCTAGACTCTACGGAATCAAGTATCTCGGTTTCTTAGTCCAAAAAAGTCACACAACCTGCCACATACTTTGCATGGTCAATGACAGAACTGAGTTTCGTGTGTTCGGCCAACACTTCCAGCAAGACAAAGAAGTAGGGTAATAAAATAACGGAAACAACAACTAATGGACGATCATATTTCCTGAGAAAACACGTCCAATGTAGACGTTGGGTTGTAGGGGACGGTGGAGATAAAATTTGGCGCGCAACGCACAGTAAAACAAGCTACGCTTCACCATAATTCCAAGATTCGGGTGCAATAAATACTTAACTGGAAAACAATGTTTCAGACTGACGTACCCTAAAAATCACAAAGTAAACATAGACATACCGAATCCAAAACAAGTTGCTTGTTTAATTCCAATTTGGGTGGCATCGTCAAGATGTTTGGCGTATCGCACGGTTTCCCGGTCTTCGCCACCAAAAGCGATCACTGTACGAATAGCACGGAATACTTCTTCAGCAATCGCATTCGCTTTGGCATACGAATCGGCCTCTTTCTGAATGAAATAGTGAGTCATACCTCCGAAAGAGCCAAAGCCAGCAAGGATCAGCAAAAGCATTGTACATGCTACCAGAGTCAATTTCCCCGCGAATCCGAAGGCTATACAGAGACCGACGATAAAACTGGAAATGTTCTGTACAAACTCTGTTAACTTAACGCCAATCCCGGAATGGATATTGTCTATGTCCTCAGTCAACTGACTAACCAGGATGCCCGCAGCTTGTTGATCAAACCAAGGTACATCTTGCCGAAGAAGAGCCTGAGAACGATAGAGAAAGGCAACGCTCAAAGCATAGAGGTGTAAATGATGGAACACTTAGTAAATGTGGTTGGCGTGGTTAAACAGCTAGGGACAAGCAGAGCAGGAGTGTAGGGATCCAAAATAAACTGATAGTAACTGAAATGGAAAAATGAATTCGCACTGAGTTTCGAAGCCAAACTGTAGGCAGCCCAACCGATGTCCCGCGTTAGCGCTTGGAAATTCCTTTCTGTATGTCAAATTGCTGTAAATAATCATTGAAGTGACTTAAGACAGAACGATGATATAAAAAAGGGAAAGCTGGCACGATGTGGTACGGTAAGCAAAGCGGTCAATCGAAGGTTGCCGATAAAGCCTCCAGAGTCTGTCTGAGGAACCAGAAAATGTCCTGCTGACAAAGACAACAGAAACACCGCTTTCGGAGCCGAGTACACGCGTTCGGAAAGCGATCGGACCGACGGTAGCTTTCCTTAGAAGCACTAAAAAATGTCGTATTGCACCATCAAGTCAACTCAAATCAGCTTTTTGATACGTATCTTCCCAAGCTGGCGGTCATTAAACTAGTTCTTGTACACTTCCTATTCTCTCCTTACAGACATCAACTGCATACAACACCGGGTTCTTAGGTCCCCAGATACAGTCAGCGTGGTGCCGCCTAAATTGAAATTCACCTTATTGCACTCAGATAAGCGCTTCTAAACATATAGACATCAACGTGAAGCAGTCAAAAAGTAACTTCATGTCAACGGTTGGAAGCCCTCGTCAACATTATGAAAAACTGCATATAAAACTGCACAATAATATTTTGTTGCTTTTCGAACCAACTTTTATACGTCGCAAAAGCCAGTGTTGAGACCATTCTCAATTACTGTACAGAAACCACTTTCAACGGACAAGAGACCGTTTATTATGCTCTGAAATTTATTGCACGAAAATCAAAAGATAGTGGGAGTCATACCCGCACTCCTAAACAGAGTGCTACCTACCACCGTGAAAATAATTGTGGTCCAGAAGCCTAACAAAGTTAACTTTGCAGCCAAAAGAAAAAAGGCAGTTGCACCGGTGTGCCTTGTTCCGACGACCATAAAACTCAAAGCTGAGTAATTAAAATAACAATATCTGACATGACCAAGGATCAAATATATGACTACAGGACGTCAGATGACAATACCACTACAATACTTCATGCCATAATCCACAAGTGCTTGGTAGAAAGTGTAGTTAATGGGTGGAACACATGTGATCGGCAGTTTGTGGGTAGGTAAGATGCACGCAGCATATTGTGGTATATTGGTCACAATGAGCAAGACCAGACCTGTCCTGTTACGTGGACTTAATGACCAGACTTGTGTAGAGCATAGATCTGGAAAGTTATCCTGACCAGAACTTCGGCTCTAACGGGTACAATCATACCAGAGAGGCTAAACGAGAGCAGTCAGACGAAAAGTAGTTACACTCGTACGAATGCACTTCGTACTACAGACCGTGTACCACTGTTTTGGTTACAAGCACGATCATATCAACATACATCAAAAATGTTTTCATGGACGCACAACCGCCGTCCCATAAATAAGGGAGAATGGAGATAGAGAGGCCATCCTCAAATAAGACAGCACCCCGATCCCACATGATCGTCACCGTCGGGCGAACTATCTGATACGGTCGAAAAAGTTTCAATACCACTCAAAAGCTGGATGTAGTTTCGAATACATCCACCACGTGCAGCAGTGATCGGAATCGGATACCGACGTATTATTAGCTGCACCATCGGGTTAGGCAAGTCCCTCAGACTTCGGGGAGGGTCCCCCAAGAAAGTCATGTCTCCTGTTGCCTCGGAGATCGGACGTGTGAGTCAGGGTCCCTCAAGCCAACTCGACCAAGCAGTATCAACAACCTGGAAGTAGCAAACGTTACCGATCTCCCGACAACAACACTATACACCCATTACGACTTTCTCCCTCCATTTGGACCCTAATTTTCCCACCTACACTGTACCCTAAGGTGACATCTGTTTTCCGAAATCAAGACAACCGGTAAACATTGGCGTTTCTCATATCCTCACTCTCCAACCAGTTGATCAGCAAGCTGTTTTCGCAAGCACTCCCTCAAATCTGGGGCCTGATGTGCACTGAGTCAGAAACGAGAGTTTACCATTCCGGCAACGTTATCCACTTGAACTCACCTTTCAATATATGTCGATCCAAATGATTCCCGTTCTATTTCACTGAAGATGCCGAAGCAGAACCTCACAGTCAAACTGGAGTGAGAATCACATTGCTTTGCACAGCAGAGTAAGATTTGCTCAACTGAATCGCAATAAATGGTCGCTTTTCCGCCGTAAGGCTCAGAATATTGATTGAAACATCTCAAATCAAATTGGAAAAAAGATTTACACTCATATCATTGCACGCTCCAACACACAATCATCTAGATACCACCAAGGATGCGATCTACAAAGCCCTCATCGGCCTTTTGAAGTAGACGAAACACGATGAAATCACACTAGCTAGCGACTCTGATGCTCAAATTAGTGATCATTCCCCAGGCAAAAAATAGCTGGGTGGTGTGTTTGGTGTTCGAGCACAATGCATTGAAAATGGGTGGAGGAGGTTGCAACGGAGTATTCCTCATACTCTCCATAGGATGGATACCGCGTTCCAACACAAAAAGCATTAGGTCAAAAGGAGACTTCCTTTATTTCTCAACCATGGATACAGTTCAATCACACAGCAATCAGTAACAGGTGTGGTCAAGTTGTTAAGGACTACCGTACATTTTGGAGCAATCACCTGGATCATAACGCTGTACGTGCCCGTTTTATTTTGTCATCTACACAAATGCTGTTCACTTGAAAATGCAGAACAGTTCACTGGTATTTGCGCAAGGGACTGCAAAGAATGTTTGCCAGGAAGCACTGGTGAACAGATTGTCCAGTTTTATATATTAAGAACAAGTCGCAACAGCTATGAAAACTTGGTGTGAACAGATGTTTTGAAGGAGCTGTGCAGTTGCGACAGAACTGGATTTCTGTCACGTTAATTCTCATGAACGAGTTTCGCTCCATTCTACCTGACTCTGAATCGGATGACGACCATCGGGAACTTGAGCGCATGCTGACTAAGAGCTTGCACAGACTGTATCACTTGGCCAAAAAGTCGAAAGAAATGGAGCGAACCGTTTTATCTGAAAGCAACAGAAAGACTTTTTCCATGATCCGCTGGTGACTGAGTTAGTATGAGTGAGACCACAACTGAGAAACATGACTCTCTTACCACAGGACAATGGACCGAAAAGTTTGATGAACGGTTCAACTGGACTCAGTCGGACCACACAGAGGACGAGGCCGAAGTGGACAGTTATTGTGTTCTATAGGGTTTTTCATTGAAAGCAGAAGTGGATCCGAAGCCTGAATTATTAAAGCGTAACAGGATTTCTGAGACAGGTCTCTTCTCTACTGCTCCTTTCAAAGATGGTGGATGATGTCAAGGATAATATCAGAAATGACAAAATGGCTTCCGACGATTTCGGACAGTGAAATGGTACCTCACGTTTGGCACTTATCAACAGTAATCACTGTTTTAAAAAAAGGGGCCCGAAGTCTATGTGACAACCATAGATATATCAATCTAGTTTCTGCTGCATCCAAGCTAATTATCGGTTTCATATTACGTCGACTCACTTAGCCGAGACAAAGTCAACAAGTGACAAACAAGCAGTATTCCAACCCCGTCGAAGGCACAGTGATCATACTTTTATCGTACGACAGACGTTGTAACATCAGTACTCTTACTGACAACCGGAAATTGTGGTGTTCTTGAGCTACAATGGCTGTCTTCGACTGGGCTCCTAGAAACGCTCTATAGAACCGTCTCTCTCACAAACGGATCTTAAAAACAGTGGAACCTGTCAAGATTAATGTATGCTCACTCTGCAAGCAAGATTGAGTTCGTGACCGAATGCCTTGGTTGTTCATCACGTCTATCTGATTTCTCATTTCCTGATAAACTTTGTCATAGACGACATTCCGGTGCGGTTGACAAGTCCAGGGAGCTTCGTGTTCGGCTTCCTCTTAGCTCTAAGTTGACCGACATGAAGCACGTGAATGACATCGTCTGGTCCAGCTCTTCTGGCTAAACACGCAGACAACGCTGAACGAAATCAGTGACTCGGCTGCTTTATATGGAATTTGCTATGTACAACCATATTTTGAGGTGCTGTTATCAGGCTGGGGCACCCCCACTTTTCTCACTACAAGCAATCTGCTTGAGATTGTGGGTAGGTTCTACAAACTCAAGTGGCAGTATACCGTCGGCTCGTGATACTGCTAAGGAGGGATTAGCCAGAACAGCAAAGCATGTGTAATCTGCACCAGCCTGCGTCATTTGTAGCTGCAAAATGACGTTTTTTGTCGTTGAAGTAAGAAGCGTGTAATGTTTGTGGGCGTTCCGTTTTGCTCTGCGGTTCGGAAACACGACCTGTCCTCGACTATCACATATCAGCCAGTTAGCCCGCGTGCGCAACACGGACGTCTACTTGCTTCCACCTAAGAACGTTCAGGGTATGTGATCAGCTGGCCGACTAATCAGGCTGCACAACCTGCGATGGTTGTGTCACGTAGTACGCGTGCTACGAGCGTTTATCGTACCGTGGCATAATGTACTGAAACCACCAACAGCGGAGTAGAGCCGTTTGATGGCCAAGCAACAACGGGGTCATGAATTTTCAAAAATCTGTTTCAGTGAGTCAAGTGAATAGGTGTTCCTGGCAGGGCCGTATTCACATCATTTCTAGTTCACCCATTTAGACTTCATTTATCAGTTTCTAACCTCTCAGAATATTCCACGTCACTCACGGGTTGAACGACGGTCCGAGCTACAGTATCTTCCGGTCAGGTTCAAGCCCAGTGTGAGTAAGTGGATGAAAAGTGAGCGAGGGCATTCGACAGCTTAAAATGTCCGCACCAAACAGTTACGATTAGGACCAAAACACTACATGTACCTGGCAGAAATGAGCTAAAAGGCTGACGATTCACCTGGCAATCAAATAGATTTCGATTCGCATAGATAGAATCTGCTACTGTTGACGCTGTGACATAAATGACTGCAAATCCACCAGCATTGCCTCTCGAACGCTGGAGTCGCGCTACACCTGGAGAACTATCAAAACGAGTATACCAGTTTGGCAATTCAGTAAATAACAAAGCAGGACGGACAATGGGTGGCCAAATCTCCATCACCGTCTGGCGTGAAGTACGACGAACGTCTTAGTCGGCTGATACAGACAAGCAGAGCACAGTATAACTGTGCATTTTTAGAAGTTTTGACAGGATCCTGGCAACTTGATAATTGTGAACAAATTAGCCAAATCGGAAGTGCTGTAATGTGAACCGATCAGTACTTGGCACGTTGTTGTCTTCCAACGTGAATGACTGAGTGGATTACCACGGCGGAAAATGTGACCGTGGAAACAAACCGAGAAGTGCTTTGGGGGGAGCGCATGTGCAAGCGACCAGTTGAATTGGAAATGAAGGTGTCCACATTGTGATCAATATGACAGTGATTACCAGTGACTGGCGCACCATCTGCCTGAACGACAGATATCACAATATCGCTACCTTGAAGACTCGCAAACTAAACTAGAACACACCTGCTGTATGTCGTTCATTACTGAGGTAAAATTTAGCCCCATATACTCTTCAACGGGAAGTATTCGACAACGGTGAGACGAAACGCTGATAAAAATGGAGAGCAATAAAAGGATGACGTAACGGAATGAATGTAATTTCAGGATTATGGTAGCAGCTCCCAACCGTACCAAATCTGGGGCTGCGTTCTCAACGGTCTCTGTAAAGTCATAACATTAACATGTGATCACTACGGGAAGGTTAATGCAAGTCGTGTACACAACCAACGGACAACAAACGTGTACCGATCGACTAACTATGCTTATATATTCGTCGATTTTATCAAAAACCTCTCGAAACATAAGTCACGTCACCCAAGTTAATTAAGAGGGAAGCGTAAGGAAGTGTAATCAGCAGCTACGAATACTGCATGAGCATGTTCCAAGTAGACATGACAAAAAAATCAGGTTACTGTACAGTTGACCACTCCGGTGGGATAACAAACTACAACTCGACCATGAACTTGACTGTGGTAATCCAATAAAGAACAATAGACACTTTAGTCATTAAAACGAGATAGTATTCAATAGAAACTTGCCTTGAAAAACCGTAGGCGGATCCGACAAACAATTCGATTGGATGCAAAAGCAACAAGCGATGTTTGCAGGAAAGCAAGTAAGAATGCACAAATAGCAACTACGAGAAACCAGAAGGCAGTTTTATAAATATTCACAACCGCTGTTTGTACATTCGGGTCCATGAAGTCGTTAACAATCAAACGAAACACCAGAATAGTGAGAGGGAAAGCAGTGCCAAGAAGAGCACTTAAAATCGTCCCAGAGATGATTAACAGCATCTCGTGTCTGGTTGCATAGCGAAACTAAACAGGAGAAAAAAATATCGGTTTTTGCTTAAAGGCACATACCAAATCCTTGTAGCGCAAATCCGCACGGTCTTTAGTTCTGTTTATGCATGATCAGCAATTCAACAAAGCTTACTTTATCTCTTTTTTGCTTACTAACTTTTCCGCATTGTCTCCGTAGGCACCATCAACAGATTTGTCGGCACGAGTTCTACGTCTCATTGCACTCCTGTTGCGGAGCGACAGATATGAATGGAGGGATGAAGCTGGCGAAGAATATTAGTATAGCTATAATAATAATAATAATAATAATAATAATAATAATAATAATAATAATAATAATAATAATAATAAGCTGTGCTTCACACTAATACTCAAACATCATAAGACGACTATGCATAAGATGTAACGAACTGGTGAGCATAGCTGTCGAAGTGGACATGATGATGTTCTGCTTCAGCTGTACGTCTTTTATCGGTGCACTTGCAACGACATCGATGAAAGACGTACAGCTGAAACAGATTTTTAATCAGCAATTCAAGTATATTAAAATGGTGAAAGAAAAACTTCCAACTGCAGCAACAAGTTAAATGCAAACAACCAGAAATTTTGAGTATACTGGTGTACATTTCAATGCTTACCGCCGACATGTTCATTATCATTTTTCACGTTCCACCCAATAGTGCCGATTTCCGGATGAATATAACCCAGCCCATTTGCATTCCGTCTAATGCTGAGATCTGTGTTCCTTGCCCGTTAATCATGCTACAACAATTTACTCATGCGGGGTACTGAGGATACCATAAACCTTTTC
>QNGE01002563.1:0-20970 GCA_008508345.1 Paragonimus westermani
TCCTGGCAGTATCTCAGCCCACACACAACCACAACCATGAATCCGGGTACTTTCTAGCGAACACGGTTCCAGGAGAAGTTACGAGCAACCGAATAAAAAGCAGTCTTCAGGTCCAAAAACACCACCACTGTCGGCTGCCCATAAGAGCGACGATGTCCCAAGACCCGTCGCATTCTTGACCGGACCGGAATTCTGCCTGTTCTTCATGTAGCTGACTTACTCTGGGACTAGTGAGCCGACGTTGTATGCGGCCAATGAGTAATTTGGAAGCAACAGACAGTAGACTGATGCCTCTCTGGCTATCATATGAACTCCGGACCCTCTTTTTGAAAACGTGAATTAATGTTGAAGGGCACCAAATACGAGGTATCTCTTCATTTTCCAAATCGTCCGAGGAGTTCTCTGTTCTGATATCAACCTCTCCCTCGACATCCTTGAAAAGAGGAGGGAAGAGGTCTGAACTATAATAACTTAACTCCCAGGGCCACTTCTGTTTCCGACAGAGGGTCGTCTGAAACGCAATAACTGACCATCAGGATTGTGTGTACATGGTTTGTTCCGAGCCAGCTGAACTGTTCTTCAAGATGTTCAGCCTACCTGTCAAGTCGGCGCGACGGACTGGTCATAAGTGAGCCATCCTTTTCGCACACTGTCCCACTTACACCGACTCGACGGCCAGTACAACAAAGAATCAGGAAAAAAAAGCTTTTTGCCAGTCCTAAATAGAAAGGCTCTTCTTATCTCTTTGGACTATTCGACCAAGTGGCACTCACGGTCTTTGCGCAAGTTTTTAGTCAGCTTATGTTTAAGTTTTCGACGGGCATCATATTCAGAATCAGACGAAATTGGGCCGTTTGTTTAACAGGTTTACCGACGTGACCGAAATCCTCTTCTGTCGTAACTGAACAGCTCCTTCAGAACACACTTCCTCACAACACGCTCTCATTGCTGCATCGATTTGTTCCCAGCGGTTATTGGGTTCTCTCTCCCGACTCCAGCTGGGTAATCTGTTTACTAATGCTTCCTGGTATGCGTTCTTTACACTATCCTCGCTCGGATGCCAGTTAATTAGCCTATATTTACAAGTGTGCCCTTTGGGCAGATAAAGCAAAACGGGTACGAACAGCAGCATGACCCGAGTCCATGTGGCTGCTCCAAAAGCACGACAGTCTTTAACAATAACTAACTGCTATGCGGTCAAGCTGTGCCCACGGCTGATAAGCACAGTCTCCACGATACATAGTGCCTCTTCCAATGTTGGAATGTGGCGCTCGAAATAGATACCATGGAATGCGCACAGCTGCAGGAGTTTTTCACCAGCGTTAGTGCATCGTGAAGACGGTAGACCTACCAACTGAATTCCTCCCCACAAACCGTAACACCGCTATAACCCGCCGAATGCCCTCGCTTTTAAGCCCAAAAAGACATTCCAAAATCAAGCTGCAACGCATCTTCGCACAGCTCTTTAGGTACAGACAATAGCTCCAGACTAAAAATAACACACGAGAGACAGGTTGTCTTCCCATCAACGAACTGGCAGAACGTTTGCCTTCAAAAGAGCACTTACTGTGTAGAGACGGTCACATCACCCAAGGAAAGTCCGTCACATACAATAAACATCAGTAAAAGGAGGAGCTAACTTAGCATTCCCAGTCGGTTGTGTATCAGTGAGAGACTGCAAAATTCCAACTCTCCGTTTGAGAACAAGCATGTTACCACTTCAAACGTGGATAGCGGTCATTGACGTATGGATCGTATTCTTTTTTTCTTACGCGATAAGCTTTGGATTTTGTCTGCGAACAGCCATAAGGACCACTTTGAGGAACTATTACCAATGCCAAAGGTGGTTATCGCCACCATGTCAACAAGCCATGGCTCCACTGTCACTGGATAGGCGTGAGGGTGTCCAGAAGTTCCCCTAATCAGACGGACACCCACTGGTTGGTAGCTGAACGAGTAGCACCACACGTGGCATGGTATCCAGGTAAACGGGTACGTTGACTCAACACCATCGGCAGCGTCTCCATCCTGAGAAAAGCACTTTTTCCCGAAAAAACTCGCTATATTTCCCAAGGGAAATAGATGCTTCGATTTTGAGAACTTGAATGCCCACCATCATTCTGGAAGATTCGAGTTCGCGCGCTTGCTTCTGATTGGCCCGTTCAGTGACCTAGGACCAAGGCCACCGAAAACCTATAAATACAGCCGTTTTGAGCCATTGTTTTGCCTTCGGGCTGAGCAGCAAATAAAGCTCGTTTGAAGGCCGTCTTTTTCCTTTCTTGTTGGGGGGTTCTAAGTTGCGAGAGTTGGGTCCGAGTACTTGCGTTCCGATTATTCGTATCGTTTGCGATATCGTTGCGTTTCATTCGTGATCGTGATACTGCTCGCGGTCTTCCTGTCCGTTCTTGCCTTCCTCTCTCAGGGGGTCGTAACAGNGCGTCAATTGGTGAACTAATATACGCTGCACAGCTTGCGATGGTTGGGTCACGTTCTCCGTATGCCAGCTGAGCGTTTACCGTACCGGGCATTATATGCTGAAGCCACCAACAGTTGTGTGAAACCGCGTGGTGGTCAAGCAACAACGTGGTCACGAAATATGAAGACTTTGACTGCTCCGTTGAGCAAAGTAGGCAGGCATCGCCTGCCTGGATGGGGTCCTCGTGATCTCTCAAACCGTTGGTTAGAGACGCTATCCGAGATGGCAGTGTGTCGCAGTCAATGACGTACCTGTATCCATACCATTTCCAGTTCTTCCATTTAGTCTTCTTCAATCTTTTTTGTCCTTCGTAGTACTCTTTCCTTCTAGGATATTCCACGTCACTGTTGAGGTGAGCGGCGGCCCGAGCCACAGTACCTTTTGGTCAGGCTCATGGCTGTTGTGATGATGATGATGATGATGATGGTGATCTGTGGAATTGGTGCATTTAACGATGCGGGACAATGGAAATCGTGAGAAATTTGTTTTGCCAGCGATCTCTCACTGTTGCAGCTGCGCTGTGGCAGTTAAACATAGGCGAGAACCACGGGTGCACTGCTATCTATGGAGATGATGAAGACGACTGTTCAGTTGTTTGTTTACAAGATGTAGACGTCTTATTCGTTGTTTAATTTGGATTACGTATTTTTTACTGTCGAGTTCCATTCCCTATTTCTCTTCTGCTCCTAGTTAAGGAGTGTTAAGTGACGGTCATGCTCCTACCGTAACTCCGGCAGAGGTATCGGGGGCGGCTTTTATTCCATACCACGTTCAGCCCCACCAAACCACTCACTGTCAGCCTCCTATCTCTTGATGAATAACTCTGTTTGGCGACGCTCTGTTCTCATTTTCAGACACACCATAGGCCTGCCTCATTTGCTATTCGCGACGGAAATCATGGTCAGAATGATAATGTGTCAAACATCAAGGTTTCCTTGCCTGGGGGACACAAACTCCTACTCGCTTCCCAATCACCATTTAAGCATGCCATCTTCAAAAATACAAATAGTTTAACAGGCGGTCCTTACACATACTTTGTAGACCGTCGCCATCGATACTTGTTGTGTTGCTGAAACACGGCTTCAGGATTCTAGTGCAGTGTTACAACTTCAATTACCGTCAGTCGCTTCACCATGTGCGTACAGTGTGCACTTGTCTGGTGACCCTGCGGCTCAAGCTACTGGCCAAGCCGGTGTTGGAATTGTCCTGTGTGCATACGCAGAGAAGACGTGGCTTGGGTGGATATCCGCCGTCAGACCCGAAGGTACGTAGGTTAGAACATCCAGAGGCACCGATCGCAAACGCTCTGTTTGTTGTTGCGGCATACACCTCCACAGACGTAGTCAATGCTGTTTTTATCACCAGCTCACCAGTCCTCTGCACGCCGCGCAGTGCGCGGATATTGTAGTACTGATCGGAGGCTTGAAGGCTTAGGTAGGTAGACAAAGTACTGACCTGCGTGACTTGGGTGACCCGCACTCGTTGAACTTTTGTTGCACCTCTGTGCTGGTTATATTCTGTTTCTGGCAAGTACTAATCTTCAACGTTCTAGTCGGGAGAACAGATTGATCACATAGCCATCAGCTGTCGGTAGCGTGTTTATTTCGAAGATTGTAGGTCAGCCTGGTGCATGTGCGTGGATCCCAAGTGCGAAGTTCACTCGCTTTGATGGGAGGCTATTCCGTCGTCAGTCACAGACTGACGTATCCGAACTAGCAGGGACAAAACCCCTTTACGCCTACCAATGTGCGCTTGCCTCTAGCGTAGGCTCCAACTAACCGGATGATATTGAAGCAGACCGGGCACATGGACGACATGCAATGCACAGATGCGGTCCAAAGATTATGAACACCACTCGGTCGAACCATCGAAAACATGAAACAAGCCACCTATTGATTCGTTGTTCTGATGACCGTCAACCTGATGTAAGCGGGACCACACAAAGAAGTTGACTCACCTGTCGCCGACTAACCACACTGACTTGATAAAGGGGATGAACATCTTAAGAGAGGATTTCGGCTGACTTCAACCAAACCATACAGTACACACAACCTGAATGGCTAAATATTGTCTTCCAGAAGATCTTCCGTTGGGAGAAAAGGTATCCTTAGGTCTGAAGCTGTTAAGGCGCAACAAAACTTCGTATTCAGATCCCCTCCTTTCTTTCCCTACTTAACGATGGCGGACAGGAGTTGATACCAGAACTGGTAACGCTCTTCAGACCATTTAGGAAGGAGATATCCCGTGACCGGTGCCCATTAACAGTTGCTTTTGTCCTCAAAGAGAGGGCCGGAAGTTTGTGACTACTACGAAGGAGGAAGTCCTGTATCTGTCGTGTCTAAGTTACTCAACAGCGCAACAGCGAGAGGAGTGTGAGCAATCGCAGCAACGTCTCATCGAGTCTCTCACCAAAACTTCACTTGCCGTCAACAGGGGTAACTTCCAGTGACAAGTCAGCGTCTGTCAATTCAATCGCCACAGCCATTTACGATTTCCACTACGAAACATAATTTAGCCATTCATTTGACGCATCGTTCAAACGTTAAGACACATCCTACAATGAATTTCCTAGCACGGACTTCAAATCGAAGGCCCAACTTCTGGTGCGAAAGCTCAGCATCGTGGGGCATGAACGGTTGACGAATTATCTCGTTTCGCAACGACTGACGGATTTGGATTTCGACCAAAACGTCAAACGGCTCAGAGATAACTTTGGTGAACAGCTCTCAATGTCCGGTACAACTGCCTAGAGTCAACTGAACGCAGGTCTGATCAAAAGGGAATGTGAAGAGTTCCAGCTTAAATCCCCACGGAAGATCAGTTCAAATGTCTCAGTTTCACTGCTGGTCTTCACTAGTCACGGAATGCTGACATTGGAACTCGCTTATTGTCCAAACTTGAGCGGGACAAGGACATCATAATGAAAGCTCTCGCGAAGGTGTCAACGACTGGTGAATCTGCAACATGACAGCCATGATGCAGCAGACTGCATATACCTGGTGAAAGGCTGATCTTGACTATGCCGACAAGGTGTTGCTGTTTGACAACTTTCAAGCAGCACAAGCAACGCTAGACGCTATTTGCGTTCTGTTAAATACTTCGGAATGTGCTGTGCAACATCAGAATGCAAAGTGCTTCTGCAGGCTTGCTGTGGTAACGTAGATTTGATGTTGGATAATGTCGTCATGGAGGTTGTTGACCGGCTTGTATACCTGGGAAGCTGCATCAGCAGCGGCGGAGGTGTAGGGAATGAAATAGAAGCGCGTATCTCTAAGGCTAGGGCGGTATTCGCTAACTTGAGGCATCTCTGGCGACAGAGGTGTATTTCTCTGAAGCTTAAAGGTCGTGTATATAAGACAACGGTGAGGGCCGTATTACTTTACGGCAGCGAAACCTGGCCGCTCAGGGTAGAAGACGTGAACCGTCTTCAAGTATTTGACCACCGATGTCTGCGTTCAATCGCTCGTATCGGGTGGCATCAGCGCGTAAGTAACGAGGAGGTTAGGAAGCGGGTGTTTGGTAGTGATTGTCAGACGAGTTCTCTTGTCCAATCTCTACGTTTACACAGGCTTAGATGGTTAGGTCATGTATTAAGAATGCCAGTTAGTCGTCTTCCACACCGAGCACTATTCGCTGACACTGCGATCGACTGGTGTAAGGTGCGAGGTGGACAGACAATGACCTGGCGTAGGGAAATGAAGTCGTTCACGAAGGGGTTGGCCACCGTGGGTCGTGTTCGTCTCCCGGGCTGGGGTCCTCGCGACTCACAGAGTCGGTGGTTGGAGACACTAGGTGAGATGGCGGCTAATCGAGCTCAGTGGCGTGAATGTTGTCGTTGTTTGTCCGAGCTGTCTGTGAAGTGAGTGCATTTAATGACGCGGGGCAGTGAAAGCCGTAAGGAAGCTGTCTCGCTGATGACGCCTTACTCTCACTTGCAGCTCGGTTGTGTTGTTTGCAAGGTGTAGGCACCTTGATGCTGAATGCTTGAATAGGGACACAGTCTTCATATACAGGGTTTGCTTTTTCTTCATGGTTGTGTGGCAGTTAAGCATTGGTGTGAACCACTGATGTATTGCTGTCTATGATGACGACGATGATGATGAGACGGCACATTCCTCCATTTCCGGTGCAGTCTAAGTGATGAAAGAAGCCACCACTAAATCCACAAAAAAGCTCCCAGCAGCGTGTTGGTCTTGTGCCGAGCAGCATTTCAAGCGGCTCTGCCCATTCAAGAAGCACCAATGCCAGAGATGCAACCGACGTGTTCATAAGGAGGTTTTCTGTAAACCGCTGGGCACTACCACCTCCAACAGTCGTCAGAATCAGGCTCCAATTCCATGTCGCCACAAAACGTTTTAACACACATGTCAATGCTGATTTCCAACTTCCCATTTGCTGCTTTCGAAATTCAGTTCGAATCACGTAGATAGTACATAACAGTTTCTATCAACAACTTTCCAGTTCACTTTCGGCTGGACACAGCTTCTGATATTACGTTGATCACACGTTCCACCTGGGAGTTAGTTGGTAGATCCGATGTGCACACCATCAATCACCAGGTTCAAAGTGCATCAGGCAACATGTTGGCAATTCATTGGTGAAGTAACCCGCGGTATTTCTTTCAAGGATGTATTGTACTAACATTTGCTTATTACTAACATTTAGTCATAATTTACGCTTGCTTATTCGTATCACTCATCATTATCTTTTATACATTACAGCCACTGTACCGTCCTTCTCAGGAAAGTAAAGCCTTTGGCTTCTAACGACTCAACGTGTCATTTACTGAATACCGTTTTTCTGACTCATTACAATTTACTCTTCTGATGGACAAAGCACTACGATCGGAACGATTCGACACCGACCCGGATTCATCTGACGCAAGAAAACAATGGAACCACTGGTACTTCACATTTCAAAATTCTTACATTTTTCTTAAAACACCCGAAGATGAGAAATTTCAAGTTCTCGCAAACCTCGTGAGTTCAGATGTCTTTGAATACACTGCGGATTGTAAACAACACAAGGATGCTATCGATGCTCTCGTCTCTTTGTACGTTAAACCGAAAAATATCATCTACGCACATTTACTCAGCACATGCAAGCAGGAGATCGGACAGAATTTAGATCAGTTCATGCAGAAACTGAAACGCCTTGTCAAAGATTGTGGTGTCAAAGCAGTCAATGCTTCGGAGTATCATGATGAAACGCTACGAGATGCATTCATAAGGGGCATGCTATCAAACAATGTTCGCCAACGATTAATGGAGGAAGACGATATAGATCTTGCCAAAGCTTTCACTCAAGCTAGAGCTTTGAAAACACCTGAATAACAGTCCTTGTCGTACATGCACCCACATGTGCCCTACGATGAATCTTGTGCTTTGCATTCACACGTTTCTATTGACCCTTCAGACTCTGGTAAACCTGACTCTAATCTGGCTGCGACAATACCCAAATGTTTCTTTTGTATATATAACAAACACCCGCGCTCAAAGTATCCAGCCAGGGAAGCGCTTTGCCGTAATTGCAACAAAGTGGGCCATTTTCAACGAGTTTGTAAGTCAAATCCAAATGATAAACGTGTGGTATCCTGTACCAAACCTCAGTTGTCCACTGTCTGCACAGCTGCTTTCCCCACTTCTCTTTCTAAAGCGGTAGTTCAAGTTACTGTAGACTTCTCTGAATGCTCCCATTGATACTGGAAGCTCAGACAGCTATACTTGTTCTGACATCGCTTATAAACACTGCTGGCATATATATCCTTCCAATTTTGCTATTTCTATGGCTTCTACTACCTACACAAGTGTGACCCAAGGACACCGTCTCGTTACTGTTGATTACCGTGGTAGCCGCTATTCTTCAGTAAAACTTTCCTTGCTCCCAAACTTGTGTTCCGATGTTTTACTCGGTCATGATTTCCTAAAACATCAACATATTTTTATATCTTCAGTGGTTCGAAACCCCCGTTTTCCTTGTGCTCGCTGACAGCTGCTTATGTAGAACCCTCAACACTTTTTGGCAATCTCTCTCCCCTTTGCAAACCAATTGCCACAAAATCTCGAAGATTAAGCTCACCCGACTAGAAATTCGTGGAGTCACAAGTGCGTCGTTTACTCGCCGAAGGGATAATTGAACCATCTTGTTCGTCGTGGAGAGCCCAGGTATTGGCGACATCTAATGTAAACCATAAGAAGCGTATGGTTGTGGATTATAACCAAACAGTTAATCGTTTCACGTATTTGGATGCGTATCCCTTACCTCGCATTGACCAGCTAGTGGAGAAAATATCACAATACGAGACCTACACCACCTTAGACCTCCAGAGTGCTTATGGAGAAGCAGTACATAGCATTTGAAGCTTGTGGTAATCTATATCAGTTTTGCCGCATACCTTTCGGTGTTACGAACGGTGTTGCCTGTTTTCAGCGGCTCATTAACAACATAATCACAAAAGCCAATTTGGAAGACACCTTCGCTTATTCCGAAAATGTCACCAACTGCGGCCAAATCATGTCGGAACACAATATAAACTACGGCAAATTTCTGACTACCAAAGAATACGGCCTCACTTTCAACGAGGACAAGAACACGATCGCCGCTCGCACAATCACTCTCCTCGGCTTCCAGATATCTCATGGTGTTATAAAACCAGATCCTGAAAGATTCCGAACATTACGTGAACTTTCACATCCTTCCGACCTCAAATCTCAGCAGATGACCGTTGGAATGTTTGTTTACTACTCTAACTGGATCTCTCATTTTTCCGACAAGATTCAGAATCTCATACATAACAAGATTTTCCCGCTTCCAGATCGTGTTAAACAAACTTTTGAAGACCTCATGTGTGAACTTGAGAATGCTGCAGTGGTCACTATCAACTACCACTAGTTGTAGAAACTGATGCCTCTGATACGGCTATAGCCGCGACACTCAACCAAGATGGTCAATCCGTTGCATTTTTCTCGCGAACTCTCAATCCTAGTGGAAGAAATCATTCCCCTGTTGAAAAAGAAACCTATGCAATCGTCGAAGCACTTTGCAAATGATGTCCATTTCAAACTCTTGACTGATCAGCAATCTGTAACCTTTATGTTTGATGATGAGTATAAAGGAAAAGTAAAAAAATAAAATTCTGCGATGGAGAATCGAACTCTCATGTTTTAGTTATGACGTTGTTTACAGGCCTGGTAAAAAGGACCAGACTGCTGACGCCTTATCAAACAACTACATGAATCATTGTGTCATCCTGGTGTTACACGTACGTTACACTTTGCTAGATCAAAGAACCTTCCATTTTCTACCGAAACGTGAAAGCATCAACTGCTCGGTGCCCCACGTGTGCCGAACTCAAACCCAGATTTTATACACCACGGAGGGCGAACCTCATTAAAGCGACACAACCTTTTGAAAGATTAAGTGTTGACTTCAAAGGACCTCCCTCGCCTACTTCTCGTAACAAATACCTTCTTACGGTTTTCTCGATTTCCTTTTGTTTTCGCATGCTTTGACATATCTTCTACCGTCATTAATTGTTCTTGTCAACTATTTTCTATTTTTGGACTACCTGCTTTCGTACACTTGGACCGTGGTACAGCATTCACGTCTTCAGAAGTGAAAAATTTCCTCCACGGAAAAGGTGTAGCTACCAGCAGAACCACACCATATAACCCAGCTGGAAATGGCCAAGTAGAACGGCTCAACTCAACACTTTGGAAACCCATAACACTCACACTGAAGTCCAGGAACCTTCGAATCAGTTACTGGGAATCAGCACTTTTAGATGCTCTAAACTCTGAGATCCCTACTTTGTACATCCACGGATGCGACACCGCATGGGCGAATGTTCAGCTTTAACCGACGGTCAACTTCCGGAACATCGCTTCCCAATTAGTTAATTTCAGGTGGTCCCGTACTTTTGAAGAAACAACAACGAGCATCCAAATACGATCCTGTAGTGGAGGAAGCTGAATTACTGGATTGCAACCCGCAGTATGCACAGGTCTGACTACCGAAAGGGAAAGAGACGGTCGGTGAAACACCCAGCTCTTCGTGGGGTACCCGATGACCTTGGAACCTGCGAATGTTTAGCTGATGCTAATGATCTCATCGAGGCGACAGAAGTCGCACGAAATGTGTTTCATCGATGAGGCAACTGACTCTCCTACTCCAACCAATTATGAATTCTTAAAGCAAAAGCAGCAACGTCTTCACCCGTATAATCTGAGGAGTCGCGATGCATAGTCATGGCTTTCCCGCAATTTTCTTCTTGACAACGACATATTTGTTTCATTTGTCATTTTATCAGTGGGGGAGAATGTACTAACATTTGCTTATTACTAACATTTGGTCATAATTCACGCTTGCTCATTCGTATCACTCATTATTACCTTTTACACATTACAACCACTGTACCGTCCTTCTCAGAAGAGTAAAGCCTTACTCTACGGGCCTTTGGCTTCTAACGACTCAACGTGTCATTTACTGAATACCGTTTTTCTGACTCATTACATGTATATTTAGCAGGAACTTGTTATCTTACTGATCCCACACTTAAACTTGCTAGGTCTTGGTTGGACAGTAAAAATCGGTATTCTGAATGTCCCTTTAGCATTCGTGTGTAACACCATGCAGCTCACATCTGCTGGGAACACATCCGAGCACCTTACCAATATTATCTTGTCGAGATTTTCTGGTTTGTTCCAAACCGAAAGTTAAGACTAGGTTTCAACTAACACCAAAGACTCGACCAGCTTTCCGCCCAAAGCATCCAGTTCCCTACGCCGCACTTGCCTCGAGCAGTCAGTGTCGTCGAACCAGTTAATTACTCATCCTGGGCAGCCCCTACTGTCAATGTCCGCAAAGCGTCGATCACTTCACTGGCCTCAACACCGCTTCGGATTCGCATCAGTATCCACTATCGATCTTGGGAGATCTGTTCACTCGGCTTAGTGGCGGCACCTGCTTTACAAAGATCGATTTGGCGGACGCCTATCTTCAAGCAGAAATGGAAATCGATTCGAGAGAGTTTCTGACCATCAGTACACATCGTGGTCAGTTCCGATTAAACCGCCGACCATTTAGTGTTAAATCCGCACCTGATATTTTTCAGCAAATAATGGACGCAATGTTTACAGGTCTACCGGAGACTGCTGCTTGCCTTGATGATATCACTGTTATTGGTTGCAACTCAAATAAACTTATGGAGTGTCTCAGTGATGTGCTTGACGGCATCCAACAGTACACTTTCTGTCTCCGTGCTCACAAATGTTCTTTTTCTCACACATCAAGTATCTTGGTTAAATATTTGGCAAACACGCGCTTCATTCCGACCCGGATAATAGTTTGGCAATCCAATAGATGCTAGAACCCACGGAAATTTCCACTTTACGCACTTTTCCCGGCCCTGAAACCCCGATATGCACCTTATTCGTGCTTCGCTTAATCACCCCTTGGGAAATGTATCCTGGAACTGGTCGTCTTTATGCCAGTCCGCATTTGATAGAATCAAACCCCTGCTTAATTACGACTTGCTCTTGACACATTTCAACCTCTCCATGGAATTATTGTAATTACGAATGCTTCCGACTAAGGTATCGCTGCCGTCATCTCACACATTTTTCCAGATGGTGCAGAAGAAGCAATTGCTCATAATAGCAAGATCCTTATTCCAGCTGAGCGCAATAATGGTCAGATTGAGAAGGAAGCTCTGACGATCGTATTCGCGATCAAGAAGTTCGTCAAAATGCTGTGAGTGGCACTTCACATTTTTACCGGATCACAAGCCCCTGCTTGATGATTTTGGCTCCAAGAAAGATATACCAGTCTATAAGGCCAACCGCTTGCAAAGTTGGGCGACCATGCTACTTGCCAACAACTTACCCATCAAATTTTAATCCACAAGCATTGGCCAGGCAGACGCCCTACCCAGAGTGATTGACTCTCAGCACACTTCACCTGAGCATGCAGTTATCGTTTCCGCCAATGTCGAACCAGAGGTTAACAGCCCGCTCGTCTCCATAATCCACGCACTTCCGGTTACGTCAGCTATAGCTCGAGAAGCCACGTCCAACGATCCTCTACTTCGACGAGTGATCCGCCTCTACCGGCCTCCGGCGCGTCTTGACTTCCAACTTTAACCGTTCTACCAACGTCGCTCCTTGCTTTTCGAAGTCGATGGCTGCATTCTATTCGCAGAACGTGTTAGTCCTTCCAAACCACAAGTAACCAAGCAGCTTCAGGTCGGATATCCCGGGATTAACCGAATGAAACCTTTGGCGCACAGTTACGTACACTTGTCAAGAATGGATCAGGACCTGGTTCAGATTGTTTGTACGCGCTCAAAATGGCAAGCTCCAGGGAAAACATTCTTCTTCGTGGCCTGTGTCGGTAACCCCTTGATCCCACTTACATGTTGGTTTCGCTGGACCCATAGACGGGAAACACTACATATTAGTTGATGCGTACAGCAAGCACACAAACCGTTTAACCCACATAACTCTATTATCCAACATTAAATTTGAGCAACCGCAGTAGAAGATTTTTTTTCTCTGAGACTGCAGTGTATTTCGTAGGCCGCGAAATAACGTTAAGCACTTCCTGTCGTCTGAAGATTGTCAAATACCTTATAGTCGGCACGGTCGAGATAGGCCAGTCTTGCGATAGGTTAGAGACCTACGCGAACAGTTAACGAGTGTCGAAGATCGCTCAACAACGTTGAAATTATACGAAAACGATTATAATAGAGCCTTGGTGCAAGAACTGACAAATGGCTCACTTCCTGCGTTCAAACGCAGGAATTACGTTCAAACATGTTTAGCGTGTAACCGTCTCCTAGAAGTCGTTCACGAAGGGGTTGGCCACTGTGGGTCGTGTTCGTCTCTCGGGCTGGGGCCCTCGCGACTTACAGAGTCGGTGGTTGGAGACTTTAGGCGAGATGACGGCTAATCGAGCTCAGTGGCGTGAATGTTGTCGTTGTTTGTCCGAGTTGTCTGTGAAGTGAGTGCATTTAATGACGCGAGGTAGTGAAAGCCGTAAGGAAGCTGTCTCGCTAATGACGCCTTACACTCACCTGCAGCTCGGTTGTGTTGTTTGCAAGGTGTAGGCACCTTGATGCTGAATGCTTGAATAGGGCCATAGTCATTTTCAGTAGTTAGGTCTCTTCCCGTCCTCTTCTTTTTCCCTCCTCTCTCTTTCTATACAGGGTTTGCTTTTTCTTCATGGTTGTGTGGCAGTTAAGCATTGGTGTGAACCACTCATGTATTGCTGTCTATGATGATGATGACGTAATGACGATGATGATGATGATGACGATGATGACGANGGTATGACAAACACCCCCGTTCGAAGTGCCCTGCTAGAGATGCGTTATATAATGGGTGTGGAAAAGAGGGACACTTTCAAAAGGTCCGCCTGAAGTCCCGGAACCGACAGCCCTCCTCTTCTATCATTCGACCGTCCATTTCGACTGCCATATCAGAGGCGGTTCCGGAGTGTCTTTCGAATGCTGTAATTGAGCTCGAAGTTAACGGAACTCGCCTAAAAGCTTTGATAGATACTGACAGTTCTGAAAGTTATGTAGCGTCTAGCATAGTGTGGCAGAATGACTGGAAGGTTCACAAATCTCGTAGCAAGATAACAATGGCGTCTACCACTCTGTCGAGTGACACGCGAGGTTACATCCTGACGTCGATCAGATACAAAGATGCTGTGTATGAGGGAGTGAAGCTGTCAGTCCTACCGCATTTATGTGCAGACGTTCTTCTTGGTCACGACCTTCTTAAACTTCATAAAAGTGTTGAAATCCCATTCGGTGAGCCAAAACCACTATTTTCACTCTGTTCATTGACCCCAGCTCACATCGAACCTCCTCGTCTTTTCCAAAACCTGATGCTGATGATGATGATGATGATGATGATGATGATGATGATGACTCAACTGAGAGAATCGTCAATCATTGACAGGTAGTGCGCATGACGCTTCCTCTGCAATTATTAAGTTTGATCAACACATTCCCAATCAAGACCAAATCCTATCCGTTCATAATTAAAACCTGCCGCCCAAACTGTGGCAAACCGACGAAATAAGAAATGTTACAACTCCAGCTACGACGGGTCAAGCTGAGCTCCACAGTCGCGGACCTCAGTTTTGGAGCGTGACTCTGAATCCACTCACTGAGTTGCCCACTCGCAGGGGCAAAAACAGAAGCGGATGACTCGATGAGCTGATGTTCCGTCCAGAGGTTAAACCCTCATTACAGATAAGTGCGTCGTCTGCTTCGTCGATAATTTCAGACAGACGGGAGCCCTGGAGTAACAATGAAGACGTGTTTGAAGTCTGTTGGTTTGCCTTGAAGCAAAAACGGTTTTCATTTCCCTAACTTTCCGGTATATTTTGTGTTACTTGTTTCATCCTTGAGTTGGTAATCCATTTACGTTTTCCATTTTAGCTGTCATACGCCAATTGTTAGACGAATAAAACCTAACATACGGGCCTCTTACTCTTCTCTTTCTGACTCAAGATTGACCGTTTGTGCCGTCGAATCTGATTATTCATAACAATTTATTCGTCTAAACAATTACGTGATGGAACGGATCCTACGCCCTGAGAGGTTTGACGTCGACCCCAACGCAGTTAACGCTTCTAAAGAATGGAATCGCTGGTTCTGTACGTTCACTAATTTCTTGTCGTCTGTTGACAGTTTTTATCCCAACAAATTGACTACGTTGATCAATTACATCTCGTCCTCGGTCTGTGAGTATATCTCCGAATACGATAGGTATGACGATGCGGTCTCCATACTACGGGACCTATATGTGAAACCCAAGAATGAAGTATTCGCTCGTCATCTGTTAGCGACTTGTAAACAAGAAGGTGGACAAACGCTGGACCAATTTGCACAAAGATTGAGGTCGCTTGCGAAAGACTGTAACTTTAAAGCCACTAATGCCGAGCAGAATCGAGACGATGCAATCCGAGACACTTTCATAAGTGGTCTACTGTTTAGCCAGATTCGACAGAGACTGTTGGAACAAAGTGTTGAATTTTCAGGCTGCTTTCGATCAGGCCAGATCGCTTGAATTGGCAGAAAAACTGTCTTAATTATACCAGTCCACTCCGACTAACACCTACGCGGCTGCAACCGAGGTCGCAGAGAACTCGCCCAACCCTACCAGAATGCCTGATGTGGCAGCCTCCAGCTCACCGACTGGCAAGTGTTTCTTCTGTGGGTATGACAAACACCCCCGTTCGAAGTGCCCTGCTAGAGATGCGTTATATAATGGGTGTGGAAAAGAGGGACACTTTCAAAAGGTCCGCCTGAAGTCCCGGAACCGACAGCCCTCCTCTTCTATCATTCGACCGTCCATTTCGACTGCCATATCAGAGGCGGTTCCGGAGTGTCTTTCGAATGCTGTAATTGAGCTCGAAGTTAACGGAACTCGCCTAAAAGCTTTGATAGATACTGACAGTTCTGAAAGTTATGTAGCGTCTAGCATAGTGTGGCAGAATGACTGGAAGGTTCACAAATCTCGTAGCAAGATAACAATGGCGTCTACCACTCTGTCGAGTGACACGCGAGGTTACATCCTGACGTCGATCAGATACAAAGATGCTGTGTATGAGGGAGTGAAGCTGTCAGTCCTACCGCATTTATGTGCAGACGTTCTTCTTGGTCACGACCTTCTTAAACTTCATAAAAGTGTTGAAATCCCATTCGGTGAGCCAAAACCACTATTTTCACTCTGTTCATTGACCCCAGCTCACATCGAACCTCCTCGTCTTTTCCAAAACCTGATGCCAAACTTTAAGTCCATTGCAACAAAATCCAGAAGACAGTTCAGCTGACGAAAAGTTTATACGCGATGAAATTCACCGTTTGCTTGCTGAAGGAATTATCGAGCCTTCCTCCTCCCCTTGGAGAGCTCAAGTCTTGGTAGTCGCTAACGACGGGCACAAGAGAAGAATGGTAGTTGACTACAGCCAAACAATTAACAAATATACCCTCTTGGATACCTATCCTCTCCCAAAAATCGACGAAATGATTGAACGCATCGCTATTTACGACACCTACAGTACTCTGGATCTAAAAAGTGCTTATCATCAGATCCCTATTCGAGAAGAAGAAAAGCCCTTTACGGCTTTTGAGGCATGCGGACGCTTATATCAGTGTTGTCGGATTCCCTTTGGCGTGACGAATGGCGTCGCTTGCTTTCAACAGACTATTGACAATATAATAGCACGCGAACGACTGAAAGACATTGTTTACGTTGACAATATTACAATATGTGGAACCAACTCCGTTGAACATGACCTCAATCTTCGAAAGTTCCTAAACGTGGCCAGAAAATATGGATTGACTTTTAATGAATCGAAGAGCATCATCGCCGCCAAACAAATCAAACTTCTAGGGTATGAGGTATCCAAGAACAGTATTAAACCGGATCCTGATCGCCTGAAACCTCTGCGAGAATTAGCCACTCCTCTTAACTTGAAATCCCAGCAACGAATAGTGGGAATATTCGCTTACCACTCACGGTGGATATCTCGCTTCTCTGATAAAATTAACAGAATTGTGCACAATACCACCTTTCCCCTACCCACTGAAGTCAGAGAAGCCTTCGAAGCTCTGAAAGACGAGTTATGCAAAGCTGCTATTTCTACTATTCAGTACGATACCCCTTTGGTTGTGGAGACAGACGCCTCTGATGTGGCCATCGCAGCCACTCTGAATCAAAATGGTCGACCGGTAGTCTTCTCGCGTAGTCTGTCATCCAGCGAGCGGCACCATTCCGCCGTAGAAAAGGAAGCGTATGCTGTCGTGGAATCCATACATAAATGGAAACACTTTCTACTTCGCAACCATTTTAAACTTGTTGCTGACCAACATTCCGTCGCCTTCATCTACGGCAATCAGCTCAGAGGGAAGGTTAAGAACGATAAAATTGAACGTTGGAAACTGGAACTGTCGCCATTCAAGTTCGATGTTGTTTGTCGATCTGGTAAAGATAACAGAGTGGCAGATGCACTCTCGCGAAACTGTTGCGGGGCTCTAATGACAAATATCGACTTGAAAGGACTATATGAATTGCTTTGTCATCCCGGCGTTTCTCGTTTGATGCACTTCGTCCGCGCCAGAAAGCGCCCCTTTTCCGTGGATGACGTTCGAGGCGTTGTTGCTGATTGTTCAATATGCTGTGAAATCAAACCTCGTTTTTTCTCGAAAGCTCGAGGTGAGCTCATAAAAACTACAACCATTCGAAAGACTGTCGACTGATTTTAAGGATCCCCTCCCATCAGTAACCGGCAATCGTTATTTATTAACAATTATTGATGAATATTCTCGAGTTCCTTTTGCTTTTGCATGTCCTAATCAGACTAGTGAGACCGTGATTAAATGTTTTTGTCAGTTGTTCTCGTTGTTTGGTACTCTGACCTACATTCACTCTGATCGTCGGTCGTCGTTCATGTCATCAAACGTTCAACAGTTTCTTCACGGAAGGGGAGTCGCGACAAGTAGAACAACACCATACAACCCCTAGGGTAACGAGCAAATAGAGCAGTTGAATGAAACGCTTTGGAAAACTGTGTTGCCCGCCCTGAAATCTCGTAACTTGGCCATCAGTCAATGGGAATTCGTTCTTCTTGATGCATTGCACTCCGTCAGATCACTCCTGTGTACCGCAACTAATGCCACACCACACGAAAGATTATTCCTCTATAACCGAAGGTCGACCTCCGGGAAAACCCTCCCGATGTGGCTCACTAAACCTGGACCGGTGTTGTTTAAGAAGAATGTCAGACAGTCTAATTATGACCCACTCGTCGAAGAAGTTGAATTACTCCAATGCAATCCACAGTACGCGTACGTTCGCTTTCCTAATGGCATGGAAGGAACAGTTTCTGTTCACCAACTGGCCTCAAAAGAAGTCATGTTTGAGACCCCCTTGCAAGGATTGTCGACACCCCCGATCGAAGAGACCTCATCTGTACCCACTGATTGTGTCCCTACCACAGAGCAGCATAACAGCATTCCATCAGCTGACATACACAACACTGAAGCATGATTCCTCCAAGAACGATCACTCACGTAATCTTGAAACGTTAATCAAACAACAGCGTATTCATCCATATTTTCTGAGAAACAGAGACGCGTAAACCAATTACATATCGACGCTCACTACCAAATATTGTTTCACCGATCAGTGTGCAGGTTCAATTATTTCCATGTAACCTACTATTTTTGCCTGCCCACATTTCTTGGTGGAGGAGAGTGTTATAATATTTTATTTGTTTCATCCTCGAGTTGGTAATCCATTTACGTTTTCCATTTTAGCTGTGATACGTCAATTGTTAGACGAATAAGGCCTAACATACGGGCCTCCTACTCTTCTCTTTCTGACTCAAGATTTATCGTTTGTGCCGTCGAATCTAATTATTCGTAACATTTTCCTCATCAGTTAAACCGCACGAAAGCCGATCAACCTAACCTTCAGCCTCTCGAAGATTTCCCTCCTGTATTCGTTATGTGAACCGCCCAGAACGTTCTATGACATCCAACAACTCTAGAAATTTTTTAATAACCTAATGCCCATTTAACACTAAATCACTGTGCCGCAAGCTATAGTATCTGCTTCACGAATGGCTTGTAACATTTGACATAGACAGCTATTAGGACCTTCGCAGTGAGGACCGCTGAGCCTGCATTTTGGATTAATGTGGTACTTATGTACTGTCAACGGCATACCCAATTTCTCAACAGCCAGCCGTCGCTGTCGATGAGGTCGTCGTTCAGCAAAAGTAAGAACAAAGCGGCGATGTGCCAACGCATGCTCTAAGTCCAAGTGTGTACTTTAACAGGAACGACAGCCTTCAATGAGGCTATGCCTCCTGCCGTGTAGCCTACCTGAGACAGTGTTAAGCACAACAATGATGCGCACGCTATTTGAAACTACTGTTGATTAGTGTGTTCGGCTCACAGTTGCAAACGGTCGTCCACCGTTACTCCATTGCTGATGACAAGTCAAAACCGTCACTCACATAACAACCTCAACATAGCAGTCGACTCGGACGTTCAAATAATCAGCCGGAATGATTGCATCAGAGCCGTATCGGTATAAGCAGAATGGCCAGATCCGGATAAAAGGCGTCCTTAACATCGACGTCAACAAGAAACAACGAAGAGGTTTGCGAGAATTCGACACATAAAGGTGATCTCAACACAACCAACGAAGCGGACGTTAAAAGTTAGTGCTAGCGGGAATCAAATCTACAAGCGCGAGTGATGCTGAAGACCATATCGAGGCCGGCAAGACCAGCGGCGACAACCATGAAGTCAACCAAAGTGTACAACTAATATCGAGTGGGCAATGCCGGTGATGACCGATCGATGGACTGCATCCAGTCCTGGATTCTAATCCTTGAAATGCAGTGGACGTCGACTTTCGATGGGTCAAACGCCAGCACGAAGGCGACCTGTCTGGTTCATAGTGCGAACACTGAATACACCCACATTAATTTGTACTCTAGGCCTAAGCAACGAACGAGAAATACCGAAGATTGAGTGGTAGGACGGGAATTCCTGGGACAGTGTTACCATCACTAATAGTATACATTTCGCAATCTGTAAAGTACTTAATAGAAACAGTAGTAGGGAGAAATTGGAGAGCCAAACTGGATAAGACGGAGAGAGTGGGTCAAAAGCAGCACGGCTACGGTTATCTACCTAGCTGTATGCACTAAACAAGGCAGTTCTGATTATCCTGAGATAGCCCAGTGAGAATGAAATAAATATTTGTAAGCACTCATGGTTGTAAGTGGGCCGCGATGCGGCCAGGCTACCTAGACCCAGACAGAAAAACGATGAGTTCTCAACCAAAGCCTTTAGCTCAGAAGGTTGTATCGTAAGAAGGCGAGGGGGTGATGGTGCAGTACAGCTACAGTAACTTCCAAAACTAAGTACCAGTTCTCTTTTAGCCCGTAGGCTGGTGGACTAACGGACTGTAGTTTTTTAGACTTCTTAGCCTGCCTGGTGTGGGCAAACGTCGGTGTGATTATCACGGAGTGTCGCATAGTTCTACGGGCCATCGCAGAGCAACCCATCACCTACCGCCGAGGGGCGTAGGATTATTGCATCATCATCATCATCATCATCATCATCATCATCATCATCATAGACAGCAATACATCAGTGGTTAACACTAATGCTTAACTGCCACACAAACCCTAAACAGAAAGAGAGAACGAAAGAGAAGGGGACGGGAAGGGACCTAACTACTGAAAAAGTCTACGTCCCTATTCAAACATTCAGCATCAAGGTGCCTACACCTTGCAAACAACACAACCGAGCTGCAAGTGAGAGTAAGGCGTCATCAGCGAGACAGCTTCCTTACGGCTTTCACTGCCCCGCGTCATTAAATGCACTCACTTCACAGACAGCTCGGACAAACAACGACAACATTCACGCCACTGAGCTCGATTAGCCGCCATCTCACCTA
>QNGE01002563.1:23538-34857 GCA_008508345.1 Paragonimus westermani
GCTAAATTTGATAGGACAGTGGGGGAGGGGTCAGCAGTAGCATGTTTTCGCCTATCCACCCTGCTGTATGCAGCAGATAGGGCGACCCGGTTTATACTGCGAGACGGCCGATGCAGTATGGAAGTGTTTGTGTTGTGAGTATTCATGGTTGTGTGTGGGCTGAGATACTGCCAGGACGCCCAGACCTAGACAGGAGAACGATTAGGGTTCTCAACCAAAGCCTTTGGCTCAAAAGCCTGTACCGCAAGGCAGCGGGTGGGTGGCGGTGTACCAGAAATGGTACGTTTTTCAGGAAGAGTTGTCAACCATCTTCCAACCCCCAACCTGGAGGACCAGGAGACTGTGGTTTGTCAGACCTCTACCTGTTGGCCTGCCTGCTATGAGTAACTCTGTCCAGTTTAGCCCAAAAGGTCATAGAGATGCGCAAGCCGTCACACCACGTCAAGGCCCAGTCTCACCGTGACGGGCTTCACATCTGGAGAAAGACCGATTCGAGCATTAAAATCACCGGTTACTATGAACGTCAGTTTGGTACTGAGTGGTTCTTAGGACATAGGGTTACATAACAAAATCCATTGTACGGTTTTTCTGAGCGCCCAACGCGTTTATCCAAGGATCTTGAGTATTGTTAGAGACGGTTCGAAGTGAACTACGTCACTGATTGCTGTCTGTAACATTTTGTAAGGTGTCCTCTAAAAACATCAAATGTGGTCGGGCTTATTACAAAAACATTTCTCAGTTTCATAAAAGCTACGAACTCTTAATAATGTACCAGGTTATACGCCGGAGTTTGGGCAGTATGAAAGAAGCATCAAATTGTCGGAGGTCGTACACACTCATTTAATACCCGTTACAGTGTACCTGACGTATGACTTATCTATTTTACTGTGTCCATATGCCCCGACCATGTAACTGTAGCCAACTTCCCGCCGAGGTGCAGCCTCGTTGTGACATGATTTCGCAAACCAGGGAAAACGACTGATGAAAAACAAACGCAATGAGGAATCACTGGCGTTGATAATCAGACCGTGTGGTGTGGGACAAAAATTCGAAGTACTGGACGTCAAGCGCTTAAATGTCCATAACATGATGTGACATGCTGTCACTCAAACCAGACTGGATAAACCAACTGCTTAGCAGAGAAATCGTGTCCAAGCCTAACGGCTACGGACCTGACTCCAATCTGGTGGGCGCTTGAAACAGCGTTCCCCGATTGCTTCCAAATGCAAAAAGCACCCAAACAGCTCCAGACTTCCCAGTAAGCGAGGACAGATTGGAATGAACAAAACTAGAGACAGGATCGTAAGTTGAACATGCGTGAAAACCAGCCAACTGATTAGGACCTGAATTTCACTCGGGTCACCATTTGAGCGATAATCAGCTTTTGGAGAACAGATCTGTACAAAACCGGACAAAGATTTGCTGTCCCTTTTCAAGGATGTCATGCATGCCGTATCCCAACTGTCTACACTTTCGCGTCACGTGACACGCTAGGTGAATGTTGTCCATACCATCCAAGACAGCAGTGTCAGTGCGGTGCTGCCATCGTCATGACGATATAACCCTGCAGGGTTATATGCCCCAGTAAGGGATGAAAAATAACAATCACGGGAACTAGTGCATGCGTTAAACATTTAACATACAATTGAGTACTTTGCACAGTTTAAACAATATGACCTAACTTCAACGAACATGTGTCGTATTTCCGCCTGTATTTAATTACATGACCTCTGGGATCAATCACGGCCATAAACAGTGAACATAGGATTAAAACTAGCAACCCAAAATATCGTTTTCAGAACACTACTACGTCCAACCTGGACGGTACATAAAGTTAATTTCCACTTGATTTTGAAAGCAATCGAAAAGTGCTTTTCGGTTGCTCCAGTGAGAACATAAGGATTAAACTCAAAAAACGAGAAAATATTCGAAATCCAAGTAGTCCTGCACGAAAATAAATAAACCCACACTTGCAAAAAGGCAGATAACTCACCACAGAGGCGACAAACCGGATACAACTAGGAGTCTCATCAATCGACCGGCTCGCGCCAGACGCGTACACAATTCAGGACAGTCAAGGACGGATGTGAGGTTGTATAAACAAAGGCAGTCCAATGTAACGCGCAACCGAAACCAGCGAGCGCGCACGGATTGAATTTGAGTTGTGTAACGGGGCGTGCTGCTGTGTTGTCGGTGCCGTTTTAGCTTTCGTTTGTGTAAGTCGTGTGCATGGCTTACTGGGCCTTCGGCTCATGTTTGTTCGTATTGTTTCTCTTTCCAGAACTGTTGTTCGAACCCCTACTTCGGAAGAGCGCTGTCCCCTGGTGCGTCCACGTTGCCCGAAGGTTGGTCCGCGTATTCACGGGCATCCAGAGTAGAGTCGGCTGGCCTGCATGTTACATTTTGGCGACCCTGCCAGGATGAAAAAAAGAAGTGCCGAGATAAAAATAATCGCGTCGTGAAGAAAAAAACGGGTACTGAAGGTAAAAGAGAAGTAGCGTAATGGAGTTCAGAGGTATCAGAAAAGAGAATATTATCAGGGTTAAGGAAAAAGATGTCGAGATGAAAATAAAAGTACAGAAAAAATGAAGTTACGAGAAAACGGGCAGAGGGCCCGGAGGCACTTTATCCAACCTGGCAACATGAGCACCAGCCGGTTTGTAGAAGGTTTGGAGCACGGGGGACTGTGCTTTACGAAGAGGGGAGCTGTGTAACGCGCAACCGAAACCAGCGAACGCGCACGGATTGAATTTGAGTTGTGTAACGGGGCGTGCTGCTGTGTTGTCGGTGCCGTGTTAGCTTACGTTTGTGTAAGTCGTGTGCATGGCTTTCTGGGCCTTCGGCTCATGTTTGTATGTATTGTTCCTCTTTTCAGAACTGTTGTTCGAACCGCTACTTCGAAAGAGCGCTGTCCCCTGGTGCGTCCACGTTGCCCGAAGGTTGATCCGCGAAGTCATGGGCATCCAGAGTAGAGTCGGCTGGCCTGCATGTTACACCAAAAAACACGGGCTGTCCAGTAGGTCTGTGC
The DNA here is from genome assembly GCA_008508345.1 of Paragonimus westermani. NCBI lineage: Eukaryota > Metazoa > Platyhelminthes > Trematoda > Plagiorchiida > Troglotrematidae > Paragonimus > Paragonimus westermani. The sequence goes on from QNGE01002563.1 coordinate 26,567, forward strand.
GCATGAGATTGCTGCTACTCGTTGCACTTCTTGTATATTTATTTCATTGGTTTTATGGAATTGTAGGTCCAACATGTGTGGTGCCCACAGTTTACGGTAATCGTTGTAATTCCCTCTTCCAAGTTTCGTGTATACTGTTTTCTTAACTTCATCTGCACACTTTTTTGACGTCACCATTAGCAATTTTCTGCGCAATGACAATTTCTAGCTTCGCGCATCTGTCAACCTATCGAGGCTCGGTTTTTTCACTCTAGTTGAAAGAAATCCATCAACAAAGCTACGAAGCAAATGTCAAGACCAGCAGCAACTCTTTGCAACAGATGCTATCATACTGAGTCCGCTGTGTGTTGAAAGAAAGATCCCCTTCAACAGCTGAGAAATTCCAACGAATTCGATTCTCCCAGGTATGCTAAAACTATGTTGCTGCGGCCAGCTCATGATAACCACGGCTGCGTGAAAGCAGAGGGCGAAATGCGCGAAGACGACGTTTGTATTGACTCAAAAAATGGACGTGTAGTTTATATGTACGATGATACGCATGGAACGAGTAAACAAGTACCAGACTGTACACCATCATGCTCTGCATATGGACTCATTTTTCGACGTCATCCGAAAATACTCTATAGGGTCGTTCTTCTCTTGTGTGTGTTGACCTGTTCAGCCTAACGGTTCTCAGTTTGCCGGTGAGCGGTTCTATTCTTATCTATTTATCTTTTACAAGCGTCCACTACTCTCCCAACTCCCTTTTGGCTTAATGATGTTTTTGGTCGCTTCTATCATATAATTTGTTAGGCCGCCACAAAATTTCTTGATCTGTAGATGACCTGCTTTCTGTTCTTGCGGTAACCCAACCAACATGATCCCACAAGGACGCTTGGCAATTCCTTGGCTCGTAATTGAGCCTGCTGGACTCCGTTGGCAGGAAATCGAATTTGATATTTCAACGTAACCGTAGGGTCCAGGTGCGGCCGCCGCTGATGGAGCGTTTCCTCCTGCCAATCACACTAGTAATACTTGTCATATACACTTCACACTCGTACATAATGATGCATTGATTTCTTTTAAGGATGTTAGGAAATTCGCGTTTCCGAAATTCATTTGCTGGCGCAGTGGTTAGCATGCTAGAGCCAAGTCTGCTTGTGCGATATAACGCCATATTTTTTACAAGATTTCAAGTGAAGAAATCCAGCGTAATGCCTTCTGTCGGAGGTATAGATTCGGAATATTTACATACGACTTCAAGAGGCCCATAGTTGGTAACACCGTAGTGAACGCCTCGGTTGGTACCGTGGAAAATTTCCTCTCAAATTGGTTTAGCGACGCACGCAATCTTTCGAGCGGTAATGCGAAGGGAAAAGGAAAGTACGACGATGGAAATGGGGGCCAGCCAAGTTCGCACACCGAAATGCATTGTCGTGTTCCGTAACTCTCCTTCTTTCCATGTCTCTTATGTGTACATTCGCTTGCATATTCGACGGCTAACATTTTGCATTAGAATTTTACAATATCCGATGTCCAGTTTTTATCTCCATAACACGGCTTCCTGTTCACAACGCATAAGCGGACGACCGCGCTAGGTTGTGCGTCCGGGGACTAAAGCAAAGCGCACGATCACATTATGCGCTCAATCCTGGCTACCGAGACAAGCCAAGAGTTTGCAAGCCTCAGCCAAATTGCGGCAATGCAGGCGTTGCGCAGCCAGGTGGCAATCCAGACGAGTAGTCGAGTGTTTCAAGGGAGTAGGCCGGGTGAAATTATTTTTGGTTCCTTTGCAGTGCATTCGCCGGGGGCGGGCGCTTGGCACGGCACTCATCTCTGGGCGTATCACAGCGGACAATTGATAGCTTGTTATGGATCAGTGAATTTTTATTTTAAAAAATGAATATATAAAGCGTTGTGGGGAGACTGCACGCTACTTGCAACGGGAATAAGATTGTGAAAAATGGATTAATAGAGGTAGTCAGTTTAAGCTGGTGACCAGTATTCAGGGCCCATGCAGTCCTCATACCACCTGGATAACAAACAAATGTACGTACAAACAAATTTGCATGCATATGTATATACATATCACGTACGCTAGAAAACTGTCATGGAAGATGGAAAGATTTAGAACACTTCCTCCCATGGCCGAAATTCAATTAAACATTTTTTCCATCCGCTTCCACACATAGCACTTTTCATGGAGGTACGCCCTACGAAACTGAGTACTGATTCGATTTCGGAGCGGTCTGATCCTCACCTTCTTAACCAACAAATTATCTGACCGTCCATGAAAATACGTGTCAATCGGGACAAGACAAGTCTGCCTGAAAGTGTACTCCTTCAGAATTGATATACAACAGTCAACTGATGCATGAACATAACGTTTTCCTTACTTCCTGTCCGTTAGGCTCGGACTGCTGTCTCGTACATGTGATTTCCTCCAACCCTTATCTCAGGTTCGAAGCTCGCATTGAGTAATTTCTGCCTAAACTCAGGTTCCGTATCTATTTTCCCCTTTTAGCGTTATCGCGCTTGGCTATGAGAGTATGCATATTTCAGATACAGAGCACTGTAAATGCTGCTTGTTACTTCCACTGCAAATGCATTGACCCATATTTCACCATTTTACTGGGTTGGTGTGTACTTGTATTTGAATAAAAATACTTCATGATCAAAACTGTTACTGGGACAATAAAATGGAATTTCTGGACGTCGTGGCTCGCCTGTACTCTTTGCTTAAAGTGTTCATGGGAGACTGGCTGTGTTGCAAAATATTTCAGCCCCACACATCGGGGATATTAGGATGCATCATCTTTCCTTCTACGTGACGTGTAAGTGCAATCCACAGATGTTTTTCGTTTGATGCCTTAACTTCGTTTTAGACGCACGGCTGACCGTTGAACAAATTTTGATTCTAACAACTTCGCCGAAGAGTTTTCAGAAATCATATCTGCTAGTCGATCCAGCTCAGGTTCGAACTGTGAAAATATGGCTGTGGACATCCACTTTCCAGATGCAGATGTCTCGACGTCAGCACTCACTTCATCGTATATCGTAACTGCAGTTAGTCTTCCAACTTCGCTGAGGCATGCTCCTGCGAGTGTTGTTCCGAAAACTGTACCGACTTATGGCTCCATCGTCACTAACCCCTTAGCAACATTAACTGGTACCGCCAAGATGAACAACGCTAACGGTAGCAGGTAGGTGTCAACTATAACTCAATAAAAGCTTCCGGAAACCTCGTCTCAAGCAGTCAGTAGAAGTAAACGCAAAAGGGAGTCCTCGGCTGCCATGATCGACAGCTCTGACTTCTTGATGAGCAAGGGAAAGTTGCTGACGCCCACAAAAATACCGTCGAGAAACCTCCATGAAGGTCATATCTCAAAAGTTCCCAGACGGTTGGTACCAAGCATACCTACAAAGTGCAGTGGAGAACAGTTTTGCAGAATGTGTGCCAAAACGAAGGAGATCTTTCTGGGATTTCGGTCCCATTGTTCGGGGGCTAAAATAGTCCACACAGAAATTCCGAAGAATTCGAATAATGGCTGACTTCGGTTGGCTGTAGATTTCAATAACAAAGCCTTTGATGCTATAGTTTGCACACGCCACGCGCCACAAGCTTAAGTGATGATATAAGTTATTGTATGGATTTTAAAACCACTAGTTAGGTTGTTGAGGTGAGCCTTACCCATCATTGAGGGGCACAAGGCACTCTACCGCATCGTCTTCACACTCAACTTAGCGGGACTGAGTGTCTACGAGGATCCTTCCCGTATTAGTCCTTTCAAACACAATGACTCACGTTAACGACCTCGTGTAGTTGAGCAAACGTTCAAGCTTGTTAGTTTTTGAGTGCTTCACACACGGTTCTCTTCCGTTCTTCTAAACCCAGCGTTGCCGGCTCACAATCCCCTAATGGTGGTTGCAACCCTCCTAGTGCAGCCTCAACGGTTTACGTGATCTAAGTGGTGGAATGCGTGGGACACAGGCACCAGCGGACCGCCAGATGGAATTTCTTGCTTCCACCTGAACTTGGCTACCACCCGATGACAGTTAGCTGCCTCCAAAAGACCCAGAACGGTTTGAACTTTATCAGATACCTTGACTCCGATGAGGTGGAGCTGCTCTGTTTATCACGAGTAATCTTTTGTGCTGAAAGTGGAGTTGTTCAATTATTCCGATGGAGCTGCTTGGCGTTGTGCGTAATCATCAGCTCCGAAGACCGCTAAAAGATTTCGCGGTCTGTAGAAGCCTTACTTCTAATTAGTCTGAGGTTCTGCGGTTCATCTGGGTGCACACATCGGATATATTTCTGGTCCTAAAGGACTTCAAAGTGCCAGAGGTAAGTAGACAGTCTTCCAGTTCAGCAACAACTCAGCGATTTTTAAGTGTACTTGATCTTACACTTCGAGTGTCACTAGAGCTGACTATTGGCCAACCAACAGTGTGTATGACGAAACAGACGGTACCAAATTTTGACGACAGATCCAGGAAATTCACAGACTTCGTCTGCGATTCGCTTTGCCGGCATCCACTGGGCTAGGGATATAATACCGCCCTGTTGTTCCTACATTCTGTGCTCATGGTCAAATGCAGTGATCAGTCTCGTTCTCTTCATTGCGTGAAAGTAGCCTTCAGGGCCGTGATGGCAGCCACAGCTCATCGGCCGTGCCTCATCTTGGACAAGAAATAACTGGGAACTGTCCCCAGAACCACAGTTCGCCCAGTTCTGCAACCAGCACATCCTTCTCTACTGTTAAATCGGTGAGCACCCCATGAATTGACTGGGTAGGTATAGAGGTTAAAGTAGTTGCTTGCGTGAGTGTTTCATGATTGTTGTGTTAATAAAACGTTGATGGCCACGTTTCCTGCCTTATTTGTTCCATTCCCATTGATGCGTCTCCTTATGTTGAAATTCCCTATACCGAATACGAGCCCTTCTTACAGTCTCACACTGCCACTTAAGTTACGCGCGTGACAAACCATTTCTCACGTGAATGTTGACCTTGATTTATTATTAAATCTTGGTGCCGTTTGCTCGTAGGAACTTGAATCTGCGTAGTTTTTCTTCTTTATTTCCTCTTACCGGACCTTCGTTTATATGTACCATGGTCGCATTTCCGCTTGACCACTTCGCCATTGCGTGATGTTGCATTTAAGCCAACCGTTAATCTCGGAAGTTGTATATTTGGTGGATTTAATATCGAGGTTTGTTGTTGTCTCCCAATGTTTGGTTTTTCACACTGTTTTTGATCATTAGCGCCTTATTGATAAAAAACTCGCCAATACGACTTTTTTGGATCCGAATCGGTTGCTTGAGGGGCACGGATTTTGAAGACGCCCGTCAATTACAGACGCGACTCTCGTGGATCTAACATATCGATAGACGTTGTGGGAAGACTAATCGTTGCTCGAACAAACACTAGACATCCGGGATCAACAATAAAGGCTATTAGAAGGCGAGTTGTCTGTGGTTATACATCAACGCTTCATCAATTATCACCTTCGAGTTTTACAGAGTGCCCCCGGGTATAGCCAACAGTCTCTGTGGACTGGCAAGTTAGGTGGGCAAAAGAGATAGCTGGCGTCATCACCGTGTACTCCGAGCGTTCCTTCGAATGAGTGAAACGCCGTGAGTGGCACAGAATACTGGTATTTTAGCTCAAGGAGCGGGCCTGAAATCCCATTCACTCTGATCTCCATAGTGCGTGCCTGCTGAACGGCCAATATGTCAGCAATTTCATATTAAAACTTTGCGCTGCTCCCAGGACACTGAAAGCTGGAAATGAGGACTGCCTTATCTCACGGCTTGTGTAGATCCTCGAGGCTAACCCTTTATGGTTACCAACGGGGCTGAGTATCAAAAGAGCAGCTGGACCCGAGGGACATAGACTAAACTACGCTGCGCACTTGCGGCAGTCTTACAGAGTTCGCTTACTTTAGTCTGCCCGAAGCCCCGTGAAGACGGAGCCCTCCTGGTGCAGTGTTATTAGGTAGCCATAAGACGCATGTTTAAAAAAGGGCTGGCTATCAACTCGTTAGAGTGGCCAGTACCCTTCTGAGACCTCTCGAGAAACTGACAAAAGCGGAGGTGCAAGTCTACTTGACTCAACTTTAGCTCCTTAACCCAGTTCGGCAGGATTTTGGGCGTGGACGGTCGTACTGCACGAAACTCATCATTATCGCGGAGGAATCGTTGGAATCATTAGATCAAGACCATATCGTAAATTTATTCTCCAGTTATTCCAGTGGGGCAGTTGACAGAGTATCTCACGCAGTTCATGAAGTATGCAGGAGGACGCACGACCGCGGACCGCATCGGATGGTCTTGTGACGGAGATCTGCGCTTCTACGGGACAGGGAGTGCCGCGGCAGCATGACAATATGCATTTTTCTCCGGCGTGTTGTGACGAACATGACGACACAAGTTCTGGTGTTTAGCCCTTTTCCCACCTCGCACTGTCAATAAGTTGTCAGGTATGTTGGAAGCGTCCCTGCGGATGTTTGCAGAAGACTCGGAGAGATGGCAGCTCCTTGATAACTCATGGGAAGTGAAATTTGTGAAGAGGGCCATGAACAATCTTTGGGCTCAGCTGGTGGGTGTTTCATTGTCGATAAACCATGAAAAAATGCACGATTTTTGCATTTTTATTGTTGCTGCCACCACAGTTGCGTGCGTAGTGGGCGAAATGGAGCTGCCACTTGTGAGTCGGCTGGAGGACGCCGATTTCATCATTTCCGGCGAATTCAAGGCCAGTATTCAGTAAAAACAGTTCACCAGCAAAGCCTTTCCTGTGCTGCGTATGTTTCGTCGAGCGTCCAGCAGATAGTTGAAGAGTATATTCTACAAGCCCTTTACGGTGTTCTAGAAAACTCACTCGAGTTAACCTGTCCAGGTGAACGCCTCAAGTGTGACGCGTCATAAGGTGGCACTTTAACAGTTACTGGGTGTATACACTTGCCTGTCGCAAAGTTTAAACTATCTGTCATAAGTACAGAGACTTGTTAGGCTGGGCGTATGCTCAATGTTTTAACTAGTACTGGAAAGTCTGATTCGCATGTCATATGCTGACCTCTCCAGGCTAATTTAGCTAGCTTTATCGCCGTGTGTTCATGGACACCCTTCAAAGTCGAAAAAACTCCATCTGTCCAAATGAGGGCTAAATCCAGTTAATCTAGGTACTTCATGGCCCACCAGAAGACCTCCACTGAATTTGGTCTCTTCGGAGCTGGTCAAGGATTTCGGGCTCAAGCTAGTCGCCGTCTAGTTTGAGCTTATCTTCTCTTTATTTGTCGGGTATTCTGTATTCGCTCACTCATGTCACACAGTTATCCTCCGCTATCAATCCCTGCGCCTACTTCCAGCGTAGACCTCTATCAACAACCAATTATTCTAGCCTCATTCACTTTCCCACTCTCACCATTTTATTTTTTCATCACGTGACGGGTACGAAGGAGTCGCCTTGCCGGTCCTATAGGCATTACTGATTGGCTCTTAGTTAGATTGGTGAGTTCAAGCTTACTGGTTTGGGATTGTACCTACTTTTTTATAGACAGACACGAGTGACATGTCGTCGACATTTCGGACGACCTCCATAACACAGGTGCGAGTTGAATGAATTCATCACCCATCGTTATGTTACTGAAGAGGGCACTCATCATGCGGCTGGAACCTGATTTCCAGGTACGGTCCCGATGCCTCGCGCCAAGAGCGTTAACGTACTAACTGAAGACTCGCTTTGGTAAGTTATCAGTCAACATGCAATCTTGAGGGATCTGACCCAGTTTACCTCAAAGCCGGCCTCAAGGCGGGAACGTTTCGATTATAAACGGCCCTCGATGTATCTTCTGTATCCGAAAAATACGCCAAAGACGTGGAACGGTTCGTCAGGTTCACTGTGTTTCCATTTTCTGATCGGGTTCTACCACTGAGAGGCACCCCGACCTATACTGCTACCTTGGCGTGGTGGTCGGGCTTGTGTACTGTTTTGATCCGGCGGGCTATGCTGACTAGGACTCCGGTCCTTCCAGGTGCAACCTTGTCAGACAGGCCAAAGGGGGGCAGTCAGACGAAAAGCAGTTACACTCGTAGGATTGTATGTCGCACTGCTGACCGCGTAGGAGTGCTTAGGCAGTGAGGCACGATCCTATGGGCATACAGCAGAACTATTTTTATAGTTGCGGCACTGCTGTCTTCCGTATCAGGAAGAAGGGGGTTAGAAAAGGTACCCTTAAACAAAGAGCACTCCGATCGCCCAACGGTTGACCGTGACCGCCGGCGTATTATCCAATACGGTCGAAAAACATCA